>JASDQU010011529.1:16684-82868 GCA_032191745.1 Picea mariana | reverse complement strand
ATTGTTGTCTATTCAAAATTGTTGAGCAGCTCTATGCCAGCATCGTATCTCATAGGTAACTGAAAATGGTTAAGGAAGGCCATCGCCAGTTCACCAAAAGAAGAGTATCTTGAGCGATCGAGCTCAATGTACCATTTCGCGGCACTCCCAATGAGAGTAAATTAAAACAATCGCAACGGTACGAAGTCATCTTTAAATGAGTTAGATGAGAACTAAAGATGAAAAGTAGTCACATGATCACCTGGATATTCATTAGGCTTGGCCTCAAACTTTGGAATGTCTGAAGGCAACTTCATCGGCATAGGAGGCCAACGTGGATCGTGACAAATAGGATCATTCAACAACCTTGTCAAATCTGGCAAGTGTAAAGTCGCCAGTAATGGTAGTTTGGGTTACTGCTGATAACCTGGAGAAAAGGGTCCTGGAGTTTGACTGGCACCAGGTTGCCAGGAAAAGTTTGGCTGCTGGCTCGGATTTTGGTGGAAACCATGGCTCTGACCAGCGTAAGGATTTTTCATCTGTGGAGACATCATCGGCTGATTCCCAAAAAGGACATAGAGTGTTGGGAATGCATTGTATTTGAAGGACATTGGGAAGGATTACCCCATGCTAGTCCTGTGGGGAGAGGCATAGTAGTCTGTACGGGGTTCCATTGACTGTGGAAAGAATTACCCCAAAATGACATTCCGAAGGAGGGAATGGATCCTTGTTCTGAATTCCAAGGTCTTGCTATGTGTGTCCCCTGTGTAGGAATAATACCCTACGTAGGAGTAGATTGTCCAAAAATGGGGTTGCCCCTAGTTGGGAAAGCAGATGACGAGAAAGTGTTGTTACCAAATTTTTTGTTCCAAGAAAATGGTGTCGAACCTACCGGCATACTGTGCGAAGGTGGTCCCTGACTCCCCGCTCCAAATAAACTATTGTGTGTAGGTTTCCCAGCAGATTGCTGATGCGAATCACCAAGTGAAGGGGACGAAGGAGGGATATGACCTCCTGTGTAAGGAAAAGCATTAAAAGGGATAGGAGTGCCCCCAAAGTGACCTTACAGAGGTGCGCTAGAGCTCCCTGCCCCTAGACCCAAAGTTTGTAAAGTGGAGTAGGTTAGTATAGGACTTGTACCCGAACTAGGCATACCGTATGAGAACGGAGGGCCTGTCGCACTAAGTGTGATGGGGGTTGTGGTTGCTACTATAGATGGGTTCGTTCCACTATGCAACATAGTTGCGGCCGAGACCATGGTGGATCGGATCGATGACGATAGGTTAGGAGATGACCCTCCTGTGGTGACAACCGTGGTGGGAATTGAAGAATTCCCAGAACAAGTAACAACATTTGTTTCCATTGCTGTGTGAGGCACTGTCTGGCATTCGTGAAATTGGATTGGTACAATAAATGGTGCCAAGATATCAGTGGTTGGGGTTTCAACCGAGCCAAGAGCGGTTGCTTCAAGGTCCAAAATGGTTGATTCCTTCGGGGGTTGTTCAGGCACAATGGTTTGTAACCCAGTCACTTCAAAAGACCCTTGTTGGTCTAGCTTTCGCCTTAATGGTGGAATGGGTGGCTCCAGTGTAACCGGTGGCAGGCCAAGAAGCCTTTGTGACCAGCAGATCTTGGGATCCTCCACTATGTGTGAAGATCCAAGACACGCTAAGGTAGTATAAACATTCAAAAGTAACACAAACTAAAAAAAAGCCCCTAAGAGATCAGACAAGCAATCACTAAACTATTTGGAAGAACAGTTACAACAACCAACACTAGAGAAACTCTGCAAAGCGTGGCTTGATACTCTGCAAAGCGTGGCTTGATGTCTGATCTAGGTACTGCGGTATACCCCCGCAATCACCTGTGTATGTCCCTAAAAATATTGGTAACTAGGTTGCTGGCATGTGAACAGTCACCAAGCGGGTATAGTCGAAAGTCGGGTAGACCACAATGAGCAGGGTATCAAGCCTGAAACTTTTCAAGGGTATCAAGAGCAAATGGTCCGGAAGACAATTGAGGACCTCAAACAGATTCAAGACCCACGAAGCTTCGTAGCAAATGCAAATGACAGAATCCCAAAACAAGCCCTCTATATGTGTTCTCCACTATGATTGGTTCGGCTTTGGAGGGGTTATCTCTGCTACCTTTCTGCACGTGACCTTGTGTTTATCCTCTGTGTTAGAGGGGGGTCCCGAATAAATTCCACGAAATTGGACTTAGACACTCCCTATCTTAGACTCCAATGTTTGGTTTTGAATGGCCTTGAAGAGTTTCCTCTCCAACCTAATCCAAGGCCCTAGTCCTGAACTAGTTTGTGAACCCTACAAACATAAAAGTCTAGTAGATTTTAAAATCAGCATTGTTTTTATGGCTTTGTCTTACGTCAAGGGGTATGAGGGTGAAACTGATGATGTGTAAAAGACGAAAGAAAAAAATGAATAAAAAATCTGGAAACAAAACTTTTACTGAATGCAAAATTTCAACAACTTTTCACAAAGAAAGATTTTTAATTTTTCTAAGATTTTGGACAACAAACTCAAAGGAATTTCACTCGACCACGAGCTACTTACGATCTAAGTGAACTGTAAAAACTTACAAAACAAAAGACTTTTCCCTAGCTAATGATGTAGAAACACACTTTTCAACCAAAGAAGAAAATGAAAAGAGATTTTATTTTATTTTATTTAAGTGCTAGTAAAGCAAGAAAGGGAAAATACCGGCAAGCAAAAACCAAGAAAAACAATTCTAGCTTAAAGCGCAGATCGCAAAGAGTCAGATTAAAGAATCACACAATGGAAATTGTAAAAACAATGACTCTCACGCTTGTCTAAAAACCATAATTTTTTTTTATATTTTTCTGTCAACTTTTAACTGAGAAAAAGAAGGCTAAGGGTAAGATGAATCCTAAGCTACTGACTGTTCAAACATAGATTCAAACACCTGAGAGGAATAATTCTTATCAAAGGAGGGGATTACTGCCCCACCTTGGACAAAAGTAGCCTGTACAAGCAGGCGACTGTCACTCAAACATCACGCGTGAAAACACATGCTGAACAGAGACAGAGGGCATGTACATGTGGGTTGACCTTGTACAGGCCACATGAATATCTAAACTCTAAGGAAAAATATGAAAACAGACAGACCAGACCAGGAAGAGACCTTTGGTATTGATAACCAGGATCTATTAAAGGCTTTGATACTCTTTCTAACAGAAAAACAAATAATGCAAGGAAAAATAATAAGGAAAAAATAAATTGAGATAGGACTGTTAGCAAACAAGACTCAGACAGAATTCCAGAAAACCCCCTGAGAATGTGTGATTCTGATAGGGAAGAGGAGGACTGCCTCTAAGGTTCTCTGAACTCCTACACACTACTGCTATATCTACAACTAGCATTCACACATGAGCTGTAAGAGGATAGGGCATGGGTAGACGCGTTCAAGCCTTATGCAGGCGGCGTGTACCTCTATGTGTCCCGAAAAACACAGTCAAGCAAAAGTCAGGGAAATATGGTATGGAAAACCAGACTCCCTGCTAGCTCAGACCTTACAGAGATGAAAAGAAAAGACAGGTAAGGAAAAAAAAAACTAGTCTTTAAACTACCCAAAAACTAAATAAAAATTCTAGGAACCCTAAAGAGAATTCTTCCCAGTACGGTCGCTAATTCTGTTGTTGGGAAAAACACCCTACGGACTAGGAAATAGAGTTCAGAATTTGCATGCAAATTTGACCGAATAGAAATTACTTTCTACCTACATCCCTAGATTTAAATCCCCTTTTCTCAGTAAATGCATGGAAAGATCCACCTACCTTATTACTAGCGTTGGATGTCGATCCTTCGTTGTGCTTGATTACTTGTTCGCAATGCTCCTTCCAAAGATGACCTGCACTCAAGAAAAACAACAACTATGCATGCATGCTACTTCTATACTCATGGGTTAGAAATCAAACATAAACTAATCAAACCATAGAAAGTTCATGAATTGGGACGAGAAAAGCATTATCTTTATTACTTAAAGTGAGTCAACTTACAAAAGTTGAGACCGACCACCGCTCCTTGAACCTAATCCTGGGCTCCTCTTCTTCTGTCCTTCAACTGCTTTGTTTTAAATCTCCTTTGGCATGAGGAAAGGCTAAAGGGTTGGGACAATGGAATACTTAAATGGGAAGAGTTTATTTGCTATATTTCTTCCTCCTCCAAATGGTACCCCTACCCCTTCTTTTATAGGCTAGAAGGAGCTAGGTTTTTGGATGAACCCTCGGCCATGCATGGCCGAGAGTTTCAGTTAACTCAGCCATAGCTTTTTTTTCTGTCGGCAACTTTCCTTTTTTCGTTCTTTTTTAGGTACACCCGAGCTATTGTGAGTCATCTAGCATGTACACACATCCAGTAATGGGTTAGGGCGCATGGGCCTTTACACAAGAGGATTTTCAAAGAGTTGTTCAGCAGAGTTTTGGCAAAGAAAGGATATGAGTTGGCCTGATGCCAAGTAAGCATGTGTGGTGCAATTTAGGGTTATAAAACTTGGCTAAGGTAATAAATAATATGATCCTTGAGCAGATCATCCTCTTGAACAAAGACCATGTCGATGGTCGACTCTGCAGTAGCCAAATACAACAAGAAATCTCTATTATAATCGGGAGGATGGAGTAGAGGGATAGACGTAAGGGCGTATTTCAATGCTTCGAAAGAACATTGAGCCACTTCATCCCAATAGAATGGGACTCCCTTTTTCAAAAGACACATAAAACCTTTAGTGATCTCGATGTAATTCGTGACAAAATGCTGAAGAAAGTTCACTTTCCCCTGTAAACTCTGAAGACGGGGTATCATGCACGGGGGAGGCAATTGAAATATCGCCTCAAACTTGAGAGGATCAACCATGATCCTTGTTTTCAAAACAATAAAACCTAAGAGATGACTTGACGTCATGCAGAAATTGCATTTGTTAAGATTCAAGTGAATACGATAGTAGCGACATTGTTCAAAGATTAGTTGAAGATGAGCAGAATGATCAAATACTTTGCGAGAGCGTGATGCTACGTCATCAAGATATGCCTCAACTATATGTATAAGGTCGTGAAAATCAAATGACATGGCCTACTGAAAGGTGGATCAAACATTTTTCAGGACAAAAGACATCTTACGATACTCGAATGTGCCCCATGGACAAATAAAAGTTGTTTTATGTTGGTCTTCGGGTTTGATTTGGATTTGGATGTATCCCGAGAAACCATTCATGAATGAAAATACCTCACATCCTGTGCACTCATTGACAATCTGATCGATGAACAGGGTGGGAAACTTGTCTTTCGGATAGGCCTTATTCGAATCACGGAAGTCCATGCACACGTGAATCGTACCCTATTTTTTGTTAACTAGAACCAGGTTTAACACCCATTTTGTCAATTGTATGGGGTAGATAAAACATGCTTTGAGAATTTTTTCTAATTTGTCCTTAATTTCTTCTGCTTTTCGAGGATTAACTGGATGAAGCTTCTGTCAGACAGGCTTGGCGTCAGGATAAGTCATTATTTCATGCTCGACAATTCTTGCGTCTATGCATGGCATTTCCTCATAAGACCAAGAAAAAACGTTGTGGAATTCCTTAAATAACTCGGTATAAGTTTGAATCTCTTCACGGGAGAAGTCCACTCCAACGGAAACATTCTCCACAATGCAAGGTGCTCTAGAGATATCTCTGGGAATCATTTCAGCGATATTTGCCATATTACCCTTGTCATAAACTCCGTGCGTATCTAGAGGATTAATAGGACAAGAATTATCTCCATTCACAGTCGAAACAAATTATCCTCCCACTATTCTCCTTAACTAGGGGAGGAAGTAAGATCTATGATGTAGATAATCCCAAGGTCTATTAGGACCAGTCAATGCCTCGAGAATCACCTCGTCAGAGGGAAAGACCAGATGTAAAAGATCTTTAGTGGAAAGAGAACATCGAGCGCAAATAGGCTCGAGAACTGGATCTAACTCTTATGCAGGATTAGGATTGGGGTTGTCCAAAGCTTTCCGGATAGTGTTGTACATAACCTCAGTTGCGGAAAAGGGACTCGACATGCTAGGATGCCCTATCCCTTCCATCGACACTAATGGGGAAGGTAGATTCCATAGATAGTTAAATTAAGTTGTTCGAAACAATGACACTTAAAAAATTGCAGCCCTAGGCTAGTCAGGAACAACCGATATAATCTTGACATCACCAATGGGTGGAGGGTATTCAAAAGTTTCCATCAATGATGGACACAAACAAACACCCAATTTGACAATGTCGGGCTGCAGATTATCAATCATCAGGACTGTGGAAGTCCCTGATGAAGGGTGATGATGGGAGAAGGACAACTGGTCAATGGTCACGATTTAGCCCTTGTGTGGAAAACACAAGACCTAAACAATTGTAGCAACCACTGCATGCATCACATAAGTCCAACTCTTTCCTAACAATAGTTTGTATTCGAGAGGCACATCGACCACTTCAACTTCAACACACACAATGTTTCCTCCCAACTAGACAGGGAAAGAAGGAATGATTCCATGTGATCTGAATGACCGACCATTAAACACCATAAGCAACGTATGTGATGGAGACAAACCAGATTGGCCAATGGCCTTCCAACACGCCAATGACATCACATAATTCCAGGTGACCTTGTCAACCATTGTACAGAAAATGTTCTAAGTAAAATATTTTGTGGTGTAAGACACTACTATATGAAATGAAACGTGGTAAGGAAGATGGGGTTTCAAATCAGTTGGATAAAAAATGATCACTCCTGGGTTACAAGTCTTTGTCGATAGCAAGGCAGATAACAAAGATTTTCTCTAGGAAGGGAAACTCTGGAGGACTTCCAAACTAGACATCGTGCAAAGGGTCTGTGCCAAATACTCCACAATGGAGTAGTTCTGGGTGTGTCTCATGTTTAGATTATGAGAAGCCTTTTTAAACACACCTTTTGGGATGTGAGTCATCACTTTGGCCGTCGTCTTCTCAATCTGGAGAGGAGTCGGTGGGTTTTTGGCTTCTTCTCACTTTTCAACAAATTTTGACATTCTATAATCTCACGCCCTAGTCATTATATTATCCTCATCTTTCATCATGTAAACAATCAAAACCAAGTTATTATTGGTGGTCACAAGGGGCCCCTGACTACCCCCTTCTACGCTCAAAGACGCTGAAGCTTGAAAAATATTTTTCCTATGTGGAAATGGGTTCTCCAACACTGTAGGATGTTGCTGCACCAATAGCTTATGAGCTTTTGCGAGTTGAGGGAACAGATGAGTCGGGCGGTTTTCTATGCAAAGGTTACATAGATACCTTGACTTCCTCTTCTTCATTTTTCCCCCACCAACATTGTTAGTGGCCTTTTTGTCCCTTTTACCCTTCTTGTTCCATTGTTTTTTCTTTCCCTTCGACTATTGGTTGGCCTTAGGGTTCTTCTAATGCACACAATGTACGTCCGACGCATGGGTAGGGGGAACAACCGAACCTGATATCTGGCTAGCCATAGTCTGTTGTATCGACAATTGGTCAGTGGACTTTCCTTTTGTTGAGCCAACAATACCATCTGCATGGGGTCCATACTTTTTCTTGTCCTTATCGAGAATATATTGCGATGCATCTGGAAAAATCTCATAGAGAATGCCAGACTGAGAGTAGATCAGTTCAAGTTGTTTCTCTCTCACAATTGCTTCCTCCTTTGAAAACACTCCAGAAGTCGCTACACCCTTAGATATGCAAGGCACCAAATACTTCAGGAACCACTCCAACAAGAAAGTTGGAGGGACCTGGACCTTAATCAAACTCTTTCAACTCTACCATTCTCGGATATGATCAGAGATATGGTCGGCCTTGGTTTTCTCAAAGTTGGCCAACAATTCGGTGTCGGCAACATATCTCACAGGTAACTAGAAATGGTTCAAAAATACCATCGCCAAGTCATTGAAGTAAGAATACCACGAGTAGTCAAGCTCAATATACCATTTCATGACACCCCTATAAGAGTGCATTGAAAAAGACACAACTGGATGGAGTCATCCCTCAATGAATTTGACGAGCACCAAATGGAAAGTTGTCACGTGATCAATTGGATCTTTGCCAGGATTGCCTTCAAATTTTGGAATATCTGAGGGTAATTTAGTCGACATGGGGGGCCAACACGGATCATGAAAAATTGGGTCATTGAGTAATCTCGACAAGTCTGGAATATGTAGCGTTGCCAGAAATTGTAGTTTAGGTTGAGTATTATGTATAGGAAAAGAGAGTCCTGAAGTTTGAATGGCACCAGGTTGCTAGGAAAAGTTGGACTGCTGACCAGGGTTTTGGTAGAAATCGTGACCTTGACTAGCATACAAAAACTGCATTTGTTGGGGTATCATTGGCCGACTCCCGTAATTGGATGACATAGCTTGCATGGTGATTTATCCCTGAATTGTGTTCCAAGGATTTTAGAAGGGCATGCCCCCAGCTGATCTAACGGGCATAGGTACGGATCCCTACTCAGGGTTTCATTGAGCATAGAAGGGGTTGTCCCCGACCGACATCCCTGAGGAGGGAAATCATCCCTGCCAAGGATTCCAAAGACCCTGAGAGGAGAAAAATTCATTCGTCACTCCTTATGAATGAATAGTACCCTCCATGGGGTTCTGTTTCCCAAAATTGGGGTTTCCCCCAGCCGAGACTACAACCAAAGAAAAATCATTGTTCCCAAACGCGTCAAATAAAGAGAACGACATGGATCCCACCGCCTTTTTTTAAGATGAAGGTCCTAAACTTCCTTCTCCAAACAAGCTATATTTAACATTCATCCCAATTGGTTGTTGGAAAGAACCATCGAGTGAGGGGCACGAAGGAGGTATATGACCCCCAATGTAAGGGATAGCATTAAAAGGGACTAAAGCACCCCCGGTTGACCGTTTCACGGGAGTGTTTGATCTCCATGCCCTGAGAACCATGGTATGTAAGGTGGAGTAGGTAAGAACTAAGTTCGAATCAATGTCGAGAATCCCATATGAGAATGGAGGGCCCATCGCATTCTAAGTAAATGGGGTCGACACCCAGAAGGATATCGGACCACTGCCCAAGGTAGAGGGAGTAGAGACCATCATGGTCTAGACTAGCGAAGGTGGAAGAGGAGGCAAGATGCCCCCTGTGGTAGTAGCCAAAACAGGAGTATGAGGACTCACAGATGAAGTAGCAACATTTTCTTCCATTTCCACTTGAAATACTAGTTGGTGCTCAGAGGGTGTCACCACAGGATCGAAGATATCAATCAAGATCGACATTGACAAGTCAGTAATCAGAGGGTTCGCTAGCCTGAGAGATTTTTCCTTAAGATCAGAAATGGTAGGTTCCTCCAGAGTTGAATAGTCTCCTCATGAAGCAGGCTTAGGAAAAGTTTCCTACGGCTTATTCACTTCAAATGACCCTTGTTGGTCAAGTCTTCTCCGTAAAAGTGGCAGAGGTGGCTCCAATGTAACTGAAGACAGGCCCTGAAGCCTTTGCGACTAACGGAGCTATTGATCTTCCACCTTGTTAAATGATCAATCGATATAGTAAGGATTAAATAGCATTTAAACACCAAGCACACACTAAAAAGTCCCTAGAAGACGAATCAAGCAGTCGACTATCTAGTAGGAAGAAAACTTATGCCAATCAACACTAGAGAAACTAACCAGTGTAAGTGAAACTCGAACACGGAAGCACCCTCTGGGTATACCTTGTGAAGCGTGATCCATCATCTGCCCTAGGTACCGTGGTATACCCCATTCCGTGACCTGTGTAAGTCCCTAGAATATGGGCAACTAAGTTTCCATCTCGTAGTCAGTCACCAGATGGGTACAGTCGACAGTCGAGTGGATCACAATGATAAGGATAACAAGTCTAAAACCTATCAAGGGTATCGAGAAAAAATGGTTTGGAATATAATAGAGGATCTATAACATATTCGAGCTCCATGAATATACATAGGAAAATGTAGTTGGTAGTACTCCCAAGACATATCCTCAATATGCTTTCCCACTATGTTCAATTTGGATTTGTAGGGGTTATCTACGCTGCCTTTCATCACGCAACCTCATGTTTATCCCCTGTGTTAGAGTGGGGTCCCCGATAAATTTTACGACACTAGACTTAAGAACTCCCTAACTCATACTCTAATGTTTGTTTTAACGTCCTTGAAGGGTTTCCTCTCGAACCTAATTCAAGGCCCTAACCCTAAACTAGTTGGTTCACCCTACAAACAAAAGGCTAGTTTATTTTAGATTAAGCGTTATTTTTAAAGGCTTGATTTACTCATGATGTATGGTGGAAAAACTAATGGTGTTATAAGAGACGAAAAAGAGGAGAAAGATAAAGCACTTGAAAGAAAAATTACTTCAAATTTAGAAACAAAGCATTGTAACTAACTCTATGTAAACACAACTTTTTGTAACTATCTTTTCAAGATATTGTAAATAAAACCTAAAAACTTACTCTTTTTTGAATACAAGCTACTTATGTTTCAATAAATCAAGAAATAAGTTGAAAAACATACTCTTTTTCCTTTTTTCAAATAACCAACTCTAACTACTTTACCAAACTAAAAAGAAAATATTTTTCTTGAAATTGCTTTAAAGAGAAAAACTGACATAAATATTTTTCTTTTTTCAAAGCAATTAAAAAAGGATAAAAAGACTAAAACAAGACTGGAAAAAAACTTTTAACCCACTGCAAATCATAGGGATTCAATCAAGAAACCAATAAGGCATATTTACAATTCAACAGCTTGCTTGAAACCTTTTAAAGTGTAAACACAAGACAATCAAGAAAACAAGTAAACTGAACTCTTTACCTAGGCTATGGTTGTAAACAGAGACTTTGGATTGATCCAAGAAAACCTTGAGAAATGAAAACTTCAATCAAGAAAGAGGCAAACTCCCTATTTTTTCAAAATGTTTCTTGAAACAGAGACGTGGGCTATTGCATCAACATCCTTCATATGTACGTGGGTTGTTTACTGAGAAAAGCATGTATGTATGCGGGATGACTCAATACAGGGCACGTACACTTCTTTATCTTTCCAAAAAGAAATGATCAGATAGTCTTATAAGGCATGGACAACTGGTATTGCACTTGAAGGTGACAATAATCCCTTGATAGACTCAGAAAAATCGAAAGAAACTTGAAAGGAAAACAAACCAATCAAACAAACCAAAATCCCCTAAAAAACCCTAGAGGCTTCCAGATTGTGGTCGCCAATTCTGCTAGCGAGAAAAACCCCCTTTTAACTACACCAGAGTTCAAGATGTAGACAGAGTGAATAAGCATCTAAAAGTTAATCAATTTTCAATTCTACCCCAACCATACCAAAACTAATGTAAATAAAGAAAATAGAGAAGATATCGGGTAACTATACCTTTGATCCCATGTCTGGTGATGATCTCCTTGCGCTTGGATCTTCCACTAACTGCATGTCTCCTCCCAAGACTGACCTGCATCCAAAGATAGGAAAAAAAAGAACTACAAGCATTTTATTCGATACATAAGTTAGGGTTAGATGTTAGATGTCAAGTATAAATCAATAAAAGTACTCAAGAAACCATCATTTAGAACAACAAAATGTGATTCTTTTATTCATAATAAAAATATTATACCTTACAATCTGAATCGGCCACCGTTCCGTGAACCTGGTCTGGGATCCTCATTACCATGCTCCAAGTGCACATTGCATGAATTTCTTCTCTCAACCTTTTGATCACTTCTATGGAAGGGAATGGGTTAAATGGAGGAAAAAGAGGTTGATGAGGTTATGTTGAGGCAATATCTCACAAAAGGAAGTAATATCTTGGGCAAGGATGGGAAGTGAAAATGGGTAGAGTTTCATTTTTATTATGCTTAGATTGGAAATGAGACCCAAACACCCCATTTTCTATGACAAAAGGATGGTTATTTGGTTGGGTGATGGGCTATAGTAGGTGGATTAGTTGGGAAACCTCCAATAGCCCATAAATTTCACCAAATTCCTTGCAACTTTTTATTTTTTCAACTTTTGCAAGCATACGTGGGGTGTAATGGTGCAACATGCGTATGTACGCGAGTTGTAATGGTGCAACACATATGTAGGATGTAATGGTGCAGGGCATGTACCTCTTCCAAAAAATGGTTTTCTAAGAAGATCTTCTCAACAGTGCTTTGTCAAAAAATGTAAGTAAAAGGTACAAAGCCATGTATGCAAGAATAGGGAATTTTAGGGCTATAATAGTCCCCGTCAACGACGCCAAAATGTTAGCACTTGGAAAATTGTTGGGCTGAAGTGAACTATCTACCAAGCTAACCTACAAACCAACTTTAATCCTTTCCAATCTAGAGAGGGCTCTCTTTGAGACCTAGTCTCTGATAGATAATAACTTTGGATTGACAAATGGATTTAGATGCTTGAGATTTTTTTTTCTAGTTTCACTCGCAAGGGAATATTCCCAAAAGTACTATATTCCATCAGATTCAAAAAATTACATTCAAGATTCCTCTGTCTATAACACTTTTCTAACCCAGCTTACATACAAAATATCCAATATATAGAAAACTAACGCCCACCCGGGCTACAATGTTCAAATTACCCCCCCTAGAATTTTGGATTCGGTTACTTACCCCTGGACAACCTTTTCAACAAACTTTACTCAAAATAGAAATCTGACTGTGCCTAATCATAACATAACCGACATATTTTTTCTATCATTTGGTCATGAGTAAGATTTGGCCATTTGGTTGTGATAAATCAGTGTTTTCTTTCAAGGGGTGCTTGAGTAATCATGCATCCTGCTGGAAACTATGGCACATTTGTATGAGAGACTCTAGATGCTACTGCATAATCATTGGCTCTAACATGGGCATGGCGAATTGATGTGGAGAATGTCCATTTGGTCACTCAAGAAACTCCAGGTGGCAACAACGGTTGGGGACCATGCATATCTTTCAAAACTAGCATGCTTTTCATTAATACATGCCTTCTCATTCAGTAATCTTACAGGGTTTGTGCAACAAATCTTCACTACTTAGGTGTTGCATCATACTTCTTGTTAACATAAAAAAGAAGGATAGGTACAAAGAAAGAATTGATGCCACAATCCAAAAATAAAAAAGTGGGTCTCTCTTACTGATGCCCATGGCGTCCCCTGAAACTTTAAATCTCTGATTGTTTTTCTTAAAGACCAGTTCTATTTGCTCAAACTCTTCACCTATATCAAGAAAACCACATTTCTTTTCAGTTTCGATTTAGCATTGTAGAGAGCTTCACATGCATTATCAATGGTTGGTCTGCATTCTTTGAAATGTTATGTGATTTTTTCCTCTGACATCCTTTGTTCCTCCCTCAACTCAATGATTACATCTTGGGCCTCTCTTACCTATTTTTTAATCCAATTGACATTCCTTTCTCTCATTGTGGGAGAGGTAGGGGTAACTGACATGCTTGACTCTGCAACACTGGTGTTTCAATGATCCTTTCTGCCAGTTGTCTTCTTAACTCTATGTTTTCTTGATAAAGTTGGGAAATAGTGTTTTGTGCTTGCTTCAATTGTTGCAACAATTCCTGAACATTTGTATTTTCCTCACCTAACTCAACATGTCTTTCATCAATTCCCTTGTCTGCACCTTCAACAAGCTCTAGATGAACGGTGTGCATGGGGAATCTCTTGGCAGAAGACTTGGTGCATGGTTTACTGGGAGCTTGGATCTCCTCAGTTTTATCAGTCACTCTTGGCCTATTTTTCTTCTAAGATGTTGGATGATGGGAGGATGAGTCTTCTATTTCTCTCCCTTTTCTTTTTCCAGTAACATTTGTTGATATTATGGTAGCTCCAGTAGGTATGAACCTCTATTGTGATCTTTGACAAGATTAGAATGTTCCGGAAGGAAGCAAAGAAATGAAAGTAACCCTAGACAAGATTTCGGCTGGAGAAAGATAATTAATATGGATTAATTAGTACCCAGAGAGAGAATTTGGCCCAGGAAGTTGGCCAAGTTTACTATAAATACAGGGAGCCAATCTCTCATTTGACACACTTCTCAGAATTGCAGAGAGCTACTTCTGGGCACTGCAGTCCAATAGTTTTGTACTCAAGTCCTGGGAAAGGTGTTGCACCAGTTTTTGGGTGAGACTATCTGATCAGCTTGGTTACTTCTTGTTTGGTGCATTAATCCTTTCTTGGATATTGGATTGCTACCAGAATTCTTCTCTTTGTCAAGGTCAAGGTGCTTAAAGGGTGGCTTTAGAATCTGATTGGGTGACAAGGGTATTGTCAATGGTAAAATGAGCAGAATCCTTCATATTCTAATAGTTTATGGGCCCACACCTTCTTCATTCATTCTAAACGCTGGAAGGAAACATAGCCTCTAGGATATTGAGATCACTGAGGAACTATCGCTCGGGTTATTAGCAGGAGCAGCTTCCAATACACTTTCTCTATGGTTACTAGTAGAAGTAGATGCAAAAACCCTAAATATCAGATCCGACACCTTGTGATGGAGCATCTCGCTCAAGGAGAATATATTCAGATGCACCCTAGTTCAGCACACTGTTTGGCTCTCTCAGAAGACAAAAATGTCAGAGTTGAAATTTTGGATCAAGGCATGACCAGCTACCAGTCAACTGAAGACATGAGTGAAACAATCAGTCTTCTACACTACACAACACTCACTGTAACGATCAAAGATGACATGTGGATAGTCGATAGTGGAGATTCTAGGCACATGAAGGGAGATCAAGACAGACTCTCAAACCTAAATGAGAAGAAGGCATCATACAAGGTAGATCTTGGAGACAAAAACACTTACCCAGTCGAAGGATTTGGACAAGCCTCCGTCAAGTTGAAATCAGGTAACAATGTTCACTTAAGCAATGTTTTATATGTAACTAGTTTAGAAAACAATCTTGTATCGATATCTTGCCTAGAAGACAAAGGAAACATACTAACTTTTGTTGATGGAAAAGTATTATCATGGCATAAAGACTCCAGCATAGAGAATGCTAGGGCTATTGGAAGTCATGAAGGAAACTTGTATAGACAACTAGAACGAAATGAAGAAGCTCTCATACATGACGAAGTCAACCCTAATGAAGTTTGGCATAGATGGTACACTCATTATAATTATCAAGAATTACCCTCTCTCAAAAGAATGGTTGAAGGAATACCGGAATTGAAATCTACACATGAAGGAATTTTCAAAGGATGTGCCCTTGGGAAGAATATCAAGAAACCATTCCCAAGCAGCAACAACAGATCTAAGGAGATCCTAGATCTAATACACTCAGATTTTTTTGGTTCGATTCCAGTAAGATCTCTAGGAGGATCACTTTACTACATACTCTTCATAGATGATTATTCAAGAAATACTTGGCTATATCTACTGAAGACAAAAGACAAAGTATTCAAAAAATTCCAAGAATTCAAAGCAGAGATAGGAAACCTCACGAACAAGAAGATCAAGACATTAAGAACGGATAATGGAGCATAATACATCTCAAAGGAATTTGTTTCTACTACAAATCAGCAGGGATTAGGATGGAGCTAATTGTTCCTCATAATCCTCAACAAAATGGTGTAGCAAAAAGAAATAACAGATCTATTGAAGAAACCGTAAAATCCTTACTAAATGATCAAGGTCTATCCATGTTCTTATGGGCAGAAGCAACAATGACAACAATATATGTGAAAAACATAAGTCCTTATCGTATATTAAAGGACACGACACCAGAAGAAGCTTTCTCAGGTAAGAAACCTAATGTGGAAAACCTAAGAATATTTGGATGCCCTATTTACTCTCACATTCCCAAGGATAAAAGGAATAAACTAGAACCCTCAGGAAAGAAGGGGATATTCATGGGATACAATGATTCATCCAAAACTTATAGAATATATATTCTAGAACAACACAAAATCGAAACAAGCGGAGATGTAACATTCAATGAAAAGATGGCTTTCAAGAAATCCATAGAATAAACTATAGAAGAAGAAGAGTTTGAAGAACCTAATGAAGAAAGAACAGAGAAGGAAAATGACAAAAAGGAACAACCTGGTCATCCTATGGAACCATGTGAAAACATTGATTCAGATATCGTACCCAAGACCAAGAAACGACCATCTTGTCTTGAAGCTACTTCATACGACGCAGAAGGACTCAAGGTTCCAGAAGAAACATTCAGAAAGAGTAAAAGACCTAAAATATTCTCAAGTTATGCATCATATATGACGAATCTTCTAGATGAAGAACCTACCACTTTTGAAGAAGAAGTTCAAAAGGAACAATGGAAAGAAGCTATGACAGAAGAACACCAATCCATTATGAAAAATGAGGTATGGGAAATTGTACCTAGACCTAAAGAAAAGTCAGTGGTAACATCAAAATGGGTATATAAGATCAAACATGCAACAGATGAAAGTGTGGATAAATACATAGCTAGATTCATATCTAGGGGGTTCTCTTAGAAGGAGGGAGAATATTATGATGAAACCTTTTCTCCGGTGTCTAGATACATTTCCATCAGATCTATCATATCTCTTGTCGCTTCCATGGGATGGAACTTACATTAGATGTATGTAAAGACAACCTTCCTCAAAGGGGCAATTGAAGAAGAAGTATATATTGAACAACCCCAAGGGTTTGAAGTGCATTCTAGATACAGTAACGTTTGCAGATTAACGAAATCCCTATATGGACTCAAGCAAGTTCCAAGGGCTTGGTATGCCAAAATGGACAACTATCTAACGAGACTTGGTTTCTCCAAGAGTCATGCAGATCCAAAAATTTATTACAAAGTCATGGACAATGCACTTGTAATTCTACTACTATATGTTGACGATCTATTCATAACAGGTGAAGAGTCTCTCATCATCCAGTGGAAGAAGGAACTAGCTTCTTAATTTGATATGAAAGATCTAGGTCTCATGTATTACTACTTGGGACTAAAAGTATGGGAGAAGCGTGGTGAAGTATTCCTTGGACAAGGAAAATATGCAATAAAGGTCCTTTAGAAGTTTGGAATGATGGATTGTATGTCCATGGACACTCCTATGAATACATATATAGGAAAAGTGAAATATCCAGATTCTAATCCAGTAGATCCATCTGTATATCAACAACTAATTGGGTCATTGATGTATTTGGTAAATACTCGACCAAACATTTGCTTTATCATGAATACACTAAGCCAGTTCCAGGTGGAACTGAGACATGAGAATTATATAGCTGCAAAGCATGTATTAAGATATATTCGTGGAACAATAAACTATGGATTGAGATATACCGCATCCAGTGATATACAACTTCATGGATTCACAAAATCAGATTGGGTAGGAAGTACAGAAGACAGAAAGAGCACTTTAGGTATGTGTTTCATCTTGGGCTCCGCTATGATATCTTGGGGCAGCAGGAAATAAAAGTCTATTTCACTTAGCACAACATAAGCAGAGTATATTGCGGAATGTGAAGCATGCACAGAAGCGATATGGCTAAGGAAGCTAATCTTCGATTTATTTGATCAGATTCTAGAATCGACCATAATATATTGTGATAATAAGAGTTGTATAAGGTTATCATAACATATCGTGTTTCATGAGAGGTCGAAACAAATTGATATCAAATACTATTTCATTTGAGATAAATTCCAGGAAGGAGAGGTAAAGCTCGAGTATATCCCCACAAATGAGCAAATAACACACATCCTGACAAAGCCTCTATCCAGAATAAAGTTTACATATTTCCAAGAGAAGATGGGGATCATGTAAATAACTCCGTTAGATGAAAGGGAATAAATGACTCTCCAAGTTGGGAGGGAGCACTGAAAATATTATTGAAGACATTTATTTTTAAGATTGAAAATTAGTCCAGTTTGGGAAGATTCTTTCCTGTTCGGAAAGTGGATTGATTTTTCTAATGGACAGTGATTTCCCATTGTGGTTAACATGGGAAATGGTCCAGATTGATGATGTATCATAGACAACGAGTTCCCATTGTGGTTGACATGTGGAGTGGTCTAGGGCAGTCTTTCTTCTTGAGGGTTACTCAAGAAGATTGGCCCACCTCGCTGGAAAATGATTTCTCATTGTGGTTAACATGAGGAATGGTCTGTTTTAGAGGTTGATACAGGATAGTATTTTTATCTTGTGGTTAACAGAGGAAATGGTCTGAATAGTCATTCCTTAGGGTGTATTTATTCTCTCTAGGTTGCACTTTGTTTATTGTCGGAGGAATGGCCCAGGGTGGGGAATGGTCCAGGCTCAGCAATTAGGGACAGACATTCCTTAGGGAAGATTCATTCTCTCTAGGTTACACTTTGTTTAGTGTTGGAGGAATGGCCCAGGGTGAGGAATGGTCCAGGCTTATAAATCAGAACATTTTTTCTTCCTTGTTTGAGAAGAATAGGAAAGTTAGCCCATCGTTGATGTTCTACTCTGAGGGAAGATATTCTTTCAAATCTCACAGATGTGAGTGAAAGAATGGCTCATATGATTCAGTTTATTTTGACAATATTTTCTATGCAGGTTGGCAACAGATGATTGTTATGGAGACTGTTTGTCTCCAGAAAGTAGAGATATACTACTGTGGTGAATTTGTTCCACTGTTTGTGACTATGTGTCACGGTTTGAGTAGTTGTGTACTACCATGGATAAACATAGGTATGTTCTCTCAATTGATATTGTACCAGTTGTCATAGGAGATTATACAGTTGGATAATAACGACGGTTCTCGTAATGCTACCAATTGAATGGTCTGTTTGTGCTCAAGACCATACCTCCCTAGCTAGGAGGGAGTGTTGATATTATGGTAGCTTTAGGAGGTATGAACCTCTATTGTGACCTTTGACAAGATTAGAATTTTCTGGAAGGAAGCAAAGAAATGAAAGTAACCCTAGACAAGATGTCGGCTGGAGAAAGATAATTAATATGAATTAATTAGTACATGTTGGCAGCCCTACATAAGTTTTTCCTTTTAAAGTGACAAATAACAATTTTTGTTGCTGCCTATGCTTCGTCATGGAAATATTTCTATTTGAAGGTGACTACTCTGTTTAAAGAAGATGTTTTTTTTTTTCGTTTTCATGTTTCATTCATGATTGAAAGCATGAATGAAACATTGAAACTTATAATCAAATTGCAATTATATCCAAGGCTTGGTCTTTATGTAGGGTAAATATTCTTACAACTCTTTTAATGAATGTTGTTTTGCTTTGAAGATTATCATATATCAATAAAAAAATTGTTTTTGAGTTGCTCCTGGATTATAAGCTATATATTTTGTACTTAGTAAACACATCAAGAATAGATTGGCATTAATACTATAAGCTTCTTCATTAACGTTCTTGATAGATCATTTTTTATTTTAAAATCCTTTGATTGCTTTTTTTTTTTTTTTTTTGGATCGCATCCTCTCCTAACCTTGGCAAATAAAGGTACCCATTACATATGATGAGATTCAAAATAAGTCATACCCTGTACTCTGTTTGAAGTGGCAGTTTGAATCGATAGATCCATCATTCCAAACTAAAGTCCTGGTTTTTGCTCTATACTCATGAAATTCATTACTCGAAATGCCCGATTTTCGTAGCTTGAAACCCCTTATGCTCTCATTTTGGTCACGCTAGGGTAACTGTGGGTTTTACTCCTTTGTTACTTGCACTAGCCTTCCTCTATTTTTTTCTACCCCTTATTCTCACATTGAGTTCTGGTCGCCTTTGTGATTGCCTGTCCAAACCCTTATGGCCCCTGTCATCCTTGTCGAATCGAATGGCTCCCAAACTTTGTTATTGTATGATGACGCAAGTGAAGACCTTAAAAGACAAGGTTGGTTTGTGTTTCTTGATAATCTTAAGGGTTATAACTTACAAGAAGCCCAAGAGTTCACCCTCACATTCGATGGATGCAGAGCCAAAGTGGGAGAAATTCAATTAGAAATCACCGAGGAAATCCTGAGTGAGGCAACAGGTCTTCCCCTTACTGGCCAAAAATGGTTTAAAAATTCAAAGTTGGACGAGGTACCATGGGGTCTGTTTGTCACCTCCCAAAAAATTCAATGTTTTGACAAAGGTATGCCACTCTCTCTGTTGAAGGATAGATGGCATGGTTTGTTGGCAGTGTTAAGACATTTGTCACTTGTGAAGGCCGCTACGGCCTCTTCTTCCTTTACCACATAAGACTGCTACTGAATTTTATTGGTTTCCATTTAAACATGCCTTTTTACTTATTAAGAAGTTTATATAAGATGTCAAAGAGATATAAAAGGCAAAAATTGGATTCCAACTCATTTCCTCATGGGTTGATTAAGTTGTTGATAGTCCATCATCTGAAACTACTCAATTATGATTGGGATTCTTTCGTGCCTCACAATGTCTTGGTTACAGTAAACCCTGTGGAGACCTCGGTGGTTGATAAACCTATGCTAGAAAAGTCTTTTTTTCCCTCTAGTGATAGGTCAATGTTCTTATGTGAAAACCCTTGTGAAAGGGCTATGCCCGATCAGTCTGTGTGTGAACAGCAGGATGTCGACTCCAAGCTTGTTGAAACTCCTTAGAGTGAGCAAGTCGTAGACCATAACCTTAACATCAAATCCACCATTGGAAAACTTTCCAAAAAGTCAAAGAAAAATCGAGACATGCAAGGGTTTAATAAAAAGAGGGTTGGGAGACTGATTTCTAGGAGCCTACAAAATAGATCAAAATCTCATGTGAGCTTGATCAAATTGATCGAGGTCCATGAGAGCTCTAATTCTGAGATTGAAAAATCTCTAGCAGCTAAAGACCCAAATCACTCTAAAACAGATCTTGGTCAAGCGTTCGATTATGTGAATAACTTGCCACGATGTCTGAAGCACAACAAATATTTTCAAGGAATTAAATTGGGTCAAAAGACAACAGTGGATAGTGGAATTTTTTTAACACACAATCATGTGCTTGCTCAACCATTTGTCCATGTTGTAAATTGTGAAGTGTGTTTACACTGGATAGGTTTGTATTACACAGACATTCCAGTCCTTCAAAAAAAGATCAAGGCTCTTACGAATCAAAACCACTCATTGACAATTGAAAATCACGAGCTCAAGATCAATGCACAGAGATAAGGAAAATGCTTGAAAAGGACTAGAAATATCATAATAAAAAACGTCGATAGTA
Source organism: Picea mariana (assembly GCA_032191745.1). NCBI lineage: Eukaryota > Viridiplantae > Streptophyta > Pinopsida > Pinales > Pinaceae > Picea > Picea mariana. The sequence continues at coordinate 61,726 of JASDQU010011529.1, read as the reverse complement.
TCAAGGCTTTGATCAACTCTGAAATTTTCTGATTCGAATTTGATTTTCAGTTGAATGGTAAGATTATTATTATTATTATTATTATTATTTTATTTCTGCTTTTATTGTTATTTTTCTAATCAATATAGAGTGGTTTAGATTTATGTTGTCAATAATAAGACTGGCTACAGAGTCGAGAGATTTTGTAGCCAAGTCAATTTTCATATAAAATTTTGAAAATGTTGGTTAAATAAATATCTAATTTTCTTATTTCGTTTTCTTTCAGGATATGATGTATTTTGTGCTGATCTCATAAGATGGAGCATTTATGGACTTAGCTAATTAGTCATTCATTTTGGCCTATTTTGTAAATCAAAACAAAACTTTCATAATTTTGAAGATACAGTTTGATATTGAGTGGCCTTTTAGACCCTCTATTTCTGTAACTTTTAGATCCTTTTGAGATATGATCCTATCTTACAGGATAGGATGTTTAGTTTACAAGAACTCTTTAAATACTACAGATTTTTATAATGAAATCATCTTGGCCCAGGGCAGAAGATGGATGATTAATTCACAGAGTTAAATGGAACAACAACATGCATTTTGGCTTTAGCCTCTTGTACATGGTGTTTTCATTTATGTTTTGTTTATTCTGATATACTAATAGGTTTTGATAGCTTTAGACTTCACGATCTATTATGTTTTGGGATAATTCTTTTATAAATATTGTTCATATTTGATGCTTTCAATATTAACAGTGTGATCATCTATTCAACTTAAATGACATGATTTCTCTTTAATTTTTAGTTGAATGATCAAATGCAATGTTGTTACAATCATATTTATCTTAATGTAATCCCTTGCAATCATAAGATCACAGGACCTATTTGTATCACCTATTCTATTGTTAAAACCCAACTGCCAACACATTGTTCTGGATTTATTTAGAATAGTCTTAAGGTTCATTGCAGGTTTCCCTCTTGGACATGGAAGTTGGACGATCTCTAATCATATAGATGCTTGGATACATATTTCTAACTCACTAACAAGTTAGCTCATTTACTTATCATTGAAACTCGAATGTATGGTTCGGATTTTGACTATCCACACGTTTCTGTTTCATATTTTTTTTTTTATATTAGTTTAGATTTATAAAGGAAAAACCAAAAAATATTTTTATGCGCTTTCTTTATCTTCTTCTTCAAAGAAATCATTTTTCACATTGAGTTTCGTAAGTTTATATTAAAACTTGCAGTTTGTATATCATGTACATAAGTAAGATAAATAAATATTCCATTTAAATATATCTACAATAGTTACATTATACGTATATATATATATATATATATATATATATATATAGTGATTAATTTATAATTAGATATTTCATTTCTTTTATTTGTTTCTTTTAGGACTTTTAGATTGGCTAATGGAGCCATTAAATCCGTCGAAACAAGTTATACCAAACGGCTTGGCTTATTTAGACAACCCCAGAATAGACTCGTTCTTCTAGTTGACAGATGATCATTTTCGCCTATCAACAAATGGCGCTAGAAGGAGGGCCTGAATACAGTTGATGTCATGTGGAAGTTGCAAGACTCATCCACCACACACTCACTCCCCTATAGTAACACAGAGTCATTCTGACAACAATGTTACTTTTGAAACAACAACCACCTCAAACGAAAATCCCCAGATTCCCGTTGAGCTAGTAACACCAAACCCTCAAGGGTCCGACATACAAGAAATTATTTTGCATTCACTTTTAAGCACACACAGTGATTTGGCCCATATCAGAAAACTTGGTCGGCTGTTGAATCAACCTTTAGATTTCTCTGATATCAGAGAACAACTTGAAGGCACTGGTCTACTTTTAAATCCTTCAAGAGATAATACCACAGATCCTGACCATACCCCTACTCTTACAGCTGGAGGATATGGTATTCCACCTTCCCCACCTCATTCATCTCCTTCCTCTTCAAGAGGAGAGTCATCTGACGAAGGCAGTTCTTCATCTGAACCATCTCAACCTTCGACACCACCTACACCCATGGAAAATCAAAACAATCACGCCAGGCCTTGGCTCGTCAAGGTGTTGTGGTTGTACCTAGACCCCAACACCCTTTACCAAAACACTCGGATAAATGGTTACCTAAGTTTGATATGGATTCTAAGAAAATCACCGAGGATCACATAAAGAAATTCATGCTAGCCATTAGACTCCGAAGTGTAGAACATGAAGATGTAGTATGTAGAGTTTTTCCTTACACATTTGAGGGAAATGCCTCTACATGGTATTTCACCCAACAACCTCACACCATTGTATCTTGGGACAAATTCAAGACCTGTTTCCTAGAGAAGTTTGGAGATGATAAATCTCCTGAATTCTTGGTTATGGAATTCTCCACCTTAAAGATGAACCCTAAGGAGAAAGTAAAATATTTTAACCAAAGTTTCCTCACATTAAAAAATTGAATCCCCATTGATTCAATGCCCGTAGAAAGCCTTATTGTGGCATATTACACCAAATATCTACACCATAATGTCGCAATTTGGGTTAAAAGGTCTAAAAAGTATACGTTATTGGAATCCTTCGAGGAGGCCATCCAAATTGAAAAAGATATTTTGAGCTTGAAAGATAATCTTAGTAATGAGGCTGAAATAACCCCATCTTCTAAGAAGAAAATAGAAATTGTTACTAGGTATCCCCAAACCAAAACCCAATCAGAAACCTCGGACTTAGAAAGTTTACAAAAGGTCATCCAAAAATTATCAAATCAATTCGTAGACTTGAGGAGATCGACTGAAGAAGCATCTTAGAGAAAAGGAAGTTGTAAACCTCCTTTCAGAAAATCTTTTCCCTCAAACAGACCAAATTTGACCCCTGAGGGTCTTAATTTTGAAAGCTTACAATACACTCTATAGACTATCTTTGAAGCACATGATAAATTAGTCCCCCTTGAGAATTCTGAAGACATGGTTGAAGAATAAATAGTCGAAGAAGAGGAATCATCTCCCAATGTCTTCGGACATTTTTTTGATAGTATTCTTCAAGCCAATTTTGAAACCGTCCATCCTTACAACACCAGAAGTAAAACTCAGAGTAAATCCTCTTCTGAAATAAGTACTAATGTGCCTCCGAAACAATTTAAGCAAGCTGAAACAAAACAGAATCTAGAAGCCCCAAGTTTACAGTATGATTTGATTGAAGACCTAAAAAAACTTAGAGCTAATATTTCTGTTTACGAACTTTTGAAATTTCATCTTCTTTTGCAAAAAATGCTTCAGAACATTACAGAAAATAGTGAAAACAACAATTTGAACGACAAGGAAATTGCATAAATCAGTTCAAAAGCAGCTCAAACGTTCCTTGCTAAAACAACACCTGAACCCTCAGATAAAAGGGACCTCACTGAAAAAACTGTATCAAATGTAGATAAAGTAATTTCAGGGACAGCGGCTAAAAATCAACAAAACTCTGCTATTAATACTCGCAAAAATGTCTCACCTTTCTTATTAACTTTTGAAATTTTCAATAGAAATGTACATAATTGCATGGTAGATTCTGGATCATCATCAAATGTGATGCCCTTGTCTGTTTTCCAAACAATCAATGCTGAAGTTCGACCTTCTAGTCTTAAAATCATTCATCTCGATTAGACGAATGTTAAGGTAATTGGTGAACTAAAGAACATGCTCGTTAGGCTATCTTATAATCCTAAGGTTCACCAAATTATTGATATCATCGTTTTTGACATCCCGAAAGTTTATGGTTTATTCTTAAGCAAAGATTGGTCTGAACAACTACATGGATACTTTGCAATAGATTGGTCTCATTTGTGGCTACCAGAAAATGGAAAGCCAAACAAAATCAGGATTAATCATGAACGTTACCTCAAGCACACCATGACGGATTTGAATGACGCTAATGAACCATTTATTGCTTCCACTAATTCACTTGAAATGCAGAGAATGAAGACCTTCTTCGACAAATTCATGGTTGAAACTTCGCCCATCACCAATCCGGGAAAACAGTCAGAGATCATGACATGTACCAAGTCAGCAACTTTACCAAATGTGCTAAACACTACCGATGAAGCTCACATATGGTCACTTTACTTCGATGGTTCCAAATCCAAAGAAGGAGCTGGTGCAGGATGTGTACTCATCGATCCATCGGGTAATAAAATTTTTATCGTCTATCGATTAGAGTTTGAATTTACAAACACCATCGCCGAATACGAGGCACTTTTGCAAGGACTCAGGAAAGTTGTCAATATGAATGTAAAGAACTTAATGGTATTTGGTGATTTGGAAATTGTGGTCAGGCAGGTAAGAAATTTCATACATTGCTTGTCATCACACCTGAAGAGTTATCAAACTGAGGTATGGAATCTAATGCACAAATTTTCCATTTAACATCAATTTCATTCCTAGATTAAACAATTTTGAGGCTGATTTATTAGCTAACGTCACTTCCAAACTTTTTCCCGTAGAAGGCCTTTCTCCAAATGAATTTTCAATTGAGTTATTGTTCAGACCATAAATCCCAGACAACGTCACTAATTGGAGAGTGTTTATTGATGATCAATAGATCATTAGTTTTTTGCACATGGAGGATACCTTCCAAGGTGCGGTTATTGATGAAGCCACCCATGATGAAAATATCTGCAATTTTACAGTAATATTAGAGCCAAGGTCTCACGAATCAACATCTGATCTGGTAAATTCTATACCTAAATCCATGGTAAGACTAGAAAAGTTTTATGATTTGCATGATAAATTTAGAAAATCGGTAAATTGTAAAACAAACAGTTCTTCCTTGACTCATGAAAAGGTAAATCTAGGGGCTAAAGATAATCCACAATATATCAACTTGGGAATGGGATGTTCCGAGCAAGAGTGAGCCACTTTTATAAAATTGTTTAGAGTATTCAAGGATGTATTTGCTTGGACATACGATGATTTAAAATTTTTTGACCCTAACATAATACAACATATCATCCCCATTAAACCCCAGACTCAACATTTTCAACAGAAGCTGAGAAAGATGCACCCTAATCTGGAACCAACAGTCAAGAAATAAATAAATAAATAATTGAATGAAAAGATAATCTTCCTAGTAAGACACACACAATGGGTGTCTAATCTGGTTCCTGTAAGGAAAAAAAGTGGCAAAATTCGACTCTGTGTTGATTTTCAGAACTTGAACCGAGCGTCTGACAAACACAATTATCATGTTCCTCCAATGGAACAAATTCTTCACCAGGTATCTAGTTCCGAAAGACTGTCACTGCTAGACAGTTTTTCAGGATACAACCAGGTCCTCATGTCTCCCCTAGACCAGTTAAAAACCACTTTTCGTACCCCGTGGGGTACTTACGCCTACAAGAAAATTATTTTTGGGATTATAAATGCCAGGGCTACTTTTCAGAGAGTAATGGATATTGTTTTTCGTGGTCTCATAAATCAATCTGTAGTGGTCTATCTTGATGATGTTATTTTTTTCTCCAAAAACAAAAAAAGATCACTTGTCTCACCTTATGTTTGTCCTAGAATGATGCCACAAGTATGACATATCTCTCAACCCTAAGAATTCTATCTTTGCAGTGGAACAAGGAAAAATCCTCAGATTCATAGTATCCAATGATGGGATGATCATCGATCCCAAAAGAACTCAAGCCATTGCCAAACTTCCTCCCCCCTCCTCCAAAAAATCTATGCAATCTTTCTTAGGCCAGATCAATTTTGTCAGAAGGTTTGTCCCGAGTTTCTCAAAAATGGTAAGGCCATTGCAAAAATTAATTAAAAATGATGTTCAGTATCATTGGGGACCACTGGAAAATCAATCTTTTGATTACATCAAAAAATCCATAGCAGAGGCCCCCTCCTTAATGAGTCTTGATTTTTCACAAGATTTCACTCTTTATACTTTCGCCTCTGATCGATCTTATGTGGCTGTGTTGACCCAAAATAATGTTGAAAGCAATGAAATCACCATTTCCTTTATGAGATCAGCCTTCAAAGGAGAAGATCTTAACTACCTAGTTATATATGAACATGCTTATGCAGTTTTCAAAGCAGTGAAACATTTTCGATCATATTTGTTGAAATCCAAAACTAAAGTCATTGTGCCTTATCCTGTTGTCAGAAACTTGTTGGTACAAAAGGTATTGGGTGAAAAAAGGGAAAACTCGATGACATCGTTACAAGAGAATGACCTCGAAAACCCCACTGCACAAATTGTCAGAGGTCAAGGTTTGTGCAAACTAGTGGTTGATTTAGTTGAAGAGCAACAGAGTCAAATTAATCTCTTAATTGTAAATCAGTATAGTTAAAATAAAATATGTTATACACAAGTTGTTGCTAATTCTTGGTTTGATGATAATAATTTTTATCTAACACATGGATCTTCTCCTCACCATCTCGATCCAAAAAAGAGAATAGCATTAAGACTAAAATATGCACCTTTCCAGCTGGTAAATGGAGTATTATTCCGTAAAAATTTTGATAACGTCCTCATGCGTTGTTTGGAAAGAGATGAAGTAGAGAAAGTATTATCTGAATTGCATGCAAGAGAAGATGGTGGGCACTTTGGCAAAGACACCACTACTCACAAAGTATGAAGATTTGGGTACTATTGGTCCACGTTTTTCAAAGATGCCCATGCATTATGTTGTAAATGCATAATCTGCCAAAAGGCGACTGGACGAGTCCAGAAGGCAACATTCCCTTTGCAGCCTATTTTGGTAGAATCTTCTTTTCAGCAGTGGGGTCTTGACATTATAGGGCCGATTAACCCCACTTCCTCGCAACAGCATAAATACATCATTACAACAACAAATTATTTTACCAGATGGTTCGAGGTTGCACCATTAAAAGTGGTAAACACTAGTCAGGTAATATCTTTCCTTAACTCAAACATCATTACTCGATTTGGTATTCCCGAGTGTTTGGTCTTCGATAATGCTTCCAACTTTTCATCCCTTGATATGAGTGGTTTTTCTTTAGAAAAAGGGATCAAATTGAAATATTCTGCCAACTATTAGCCCCAAGGAAATGACTTAGCAAATCGACAAACAAAAACCTGATCAAAATCATCAAGAGGACAGTCTTCGAAAACCACAAAAACTGCCACAACGCACTTTCTAAAGTGCTCTGGGCTAATAGGGTGACACCAAAAACTTCTGTTGGTAATTCTCCTTTCTTTCTCGTCTATGGAAGAGAAGTGATTCTCCCTCCTTGTGTTTTGCTTCCCTCTCTGCAATTATCGCAGAAATTTTCGAAAGAGGATTGTCCTCCTCTTGAAAGTCAAATTAATTCTTTGTTGAAATTAGAGGAAGTAAGAACACAAGCAAAAGAGAGATTGGATCAGCATCAACATATTGTGAAAATTTGGTTCGATTCAAACTCTGCTTCAGATAGAAACTTCGAGGTAGGATATCTAGTTTTCAAGTGGGATAAACCTCATGAGGGAAAGGGGGAACATACCAAGTTCCAGAACCTGTGGTTGCGGCCCTTAGTAATTGTTGAAAAAGTAGGTCCCAACTCTTTCCGCCTACAAAATTTAGAGGGACAGCCAGACACCTTCCCGGTGAATGGCCAAGCTCTCAAGAGGTATTTTTTGTGATAATTCCAGATCCACCTTTTGTACATATTTTTCTGTTTTGATTTATTTTTATTTTATGATTTTGGTTCTTTTCATTTTGTTTGTTTTCACTACTTTTTGGTTAAACTTATGTCTGTGTCACCTTTTAGTTCATGGAGGGGAACCAGAATGCATCATTATGAAGCAACTGTTAAGGTCTTCTCAAGAGCATCAAAGTTGTGAATTGTTGAAACAGGGACTAACTACAGAAAATTTCTGTTTGAAACAGACTTCCTGGTCTCACTTTATAATTATGAGAAGACACGATCATCTTTAAATCTTTTTACGTTGTCCCTGCTTTTAAAGAAAGAAAATCAAGTATGCCTTCTCGTCCTTGAAAAACTAGTTTTATCAAAAAACTAATTTCAGATCATAATGAAGGTGATTAAGAAGAAAATTAAAGGCTGAAAATTAAAGACTAAAATTTTCAGCATCAGCCTGCTCTTCTAAATATCTTTAAAAATTATATCAGATTGTAAACAATTTCTCAAGAGTTTTGGGAAGTGTTTGTAAACCTATTGGAATATTGAATAGGTCTGCTGGAAGTGGGTAAATGCATACATGATGCCAAGACAAATTTGTCGGGGTACTGAATAGGCTGGCAGGTAGTGAAGCAATGTCGGGTTCAAGAAAATTATCAGGTATAAATTTTGATATTGGCCTTAAGTATCCTTCATTTTGAATTGAAATTTATTGGACATGATAGAGGTGTCAGAATGGGTTAATTGAAATTACTTCCGAGGATATGGACACCTACTGGCAGTAGAGGCCCTGTCAACAATATCGAAGCTATTGACTTGAACAATGTTGCTCTGGTAGTTAAAATTTTGTCACCGTATTTCATTTGGAGAGAAAGATATCTGAAGCTCGATTGTGTAGTGATTGTTGTGATGCTTGATGTCCCATAACTATGCTTTAATCTGTAATAATTTTAAGAAATCCTAAAATGAACTCGTCAGTAATGCAGAGATAACTGCTTCTCCCAGTAAGTTGCCATTGTTGGCAGCCCTACACATTTTTTTCCTTTTAAAGTGACAAATAACAATTTATGTAGTTGCCTACGCTTCGTCATGGAAATATTGCTACTTGAAGGTGACTACTCGGTTTAAAGAATATGTTTTTTTTTCATTTTCATGTTTCATTCATGACTGAAAGAATGAATGAAACATTGAAACTTATAATCAAATTGCAATTATATCCAAGGCTTGGTCTTTATGTAGGGTTAATATTCTTACAACTCTTTTATTGAATGTTTTTTTTTTTAATCTTATCATATATAAATAAAACATTTGTTTTTGAGTTGCTCCTAGATTATAAGCTATATCTTGAGTACTTTGTAAACACATCAAAAATAGATTGGCATTAAGACTATAAGCTTCTTCATTAACATTCTTGATAGATCATTTTCGATTTTAAAATCCTTTGATTGTTTTTTTTTATTTTTGGATCGCATCCTCTCCTAACCTTGGCAAATCAAGGTACCCATTACATATGATGAGATTCAAACTCGGTCATACCCTGTACTATGTTTTAAGTGGAAGTTTGAATTGATAGATCCATCATTCCAAACTAAAGTCTTGGGTTTCACTCTATACTCATGGCATTCATTACGTGAAATGCCCGATTTTTGTGGCTTGAAACCCCTTATGCTCTCGTTTTGGTCGCGCTAGGGTAAATGTGGGTTTTATTCCTTTGTTACTTGCACTGGACTTCCTTTGTTTTTTTCTACCCCTTATGCTCACAGTGATTTCTGGTCGCCTTTGTGATTGCCTGTCCAAACCTTATGGACCCTGTTGTCAATGTCGAGCCGAATGGATCCCAAACTTTGTTGTTGTATGATGACATGAGTGAAGACCTTAAAATACAAGGTTGGTTTGTGTTTCTTGAGAAGTTTCAAGGTTATAACTTACAAGCAGCCCAAGAGTTCTCCCTCAGATTCAATGGATGTAGAGCCAAAGTGGGCAACATTCAATTGGAAATCATCGAGGAAATCCTGAGTGAGGCAACAGGTCTTCCCCTTACTGGCCAAAAATGGTTTAAAAATTCAAAGCTGGACGAGGTACCATGGGGTAAGTTCGTCACCTCTCAAAAAATTCAATGTTGTGACAAAGGTATGGCACTCTCTTTGTTGAAGGATAGATGGCATGGTTTATTGGCAGTGTTAAGACATTTTTTCACTAAGGTCACTACGGCCTCGTCTTCCTTTACCACATAAGACTGCTAATGCATTTTATCAGTTTCCAGTTAAACATACCTTTTTACTTATTAAGAAGTTTATATAAGATGTCAAAGAGATATAAAAAGCAAAAATTGAATTCCATCTTATTTCATCATGGGTTGATTAAGTTGTTGATAGTCCATCATTTGAAACTACTCAATGATGATTGGGATGCTTTCATGACTCGCAATGGCTTGGTTACAGTAAACCCTGTGGAGACCACGATGGTTGATAAACCTATGCTCTAAAATTCTCTTTTTCCCTCTAGTGATAGGTCAATTATCTTATGTGAAAACCCTTGTGAAAGGGCTATGCCCGATCAGTCTATGTGTGAATAGCAGGACGTCGGCTCCAATCTTGTTAAAATTCCTGAATGTGAGCAAGTTGTCGACCCTAACCTTAACATCAAATCCACCAATGGAAAACCTTCCAAATAGTCAGAGTAAAATCAAGACATACAAGGTTTAATAACAAGAGGGTTGGCAGACTGATTTCTATGAACCTACGAAATAGATCAAAAGCTCATGTGAGCTCGATCGAATCGATCAAGGTCCATGAGAGCTCTGATTCTGAGATTGAAAAATTTCTGGCAGCTGAAGACCCAAATCACTCTAAACTGGATCTCGACCAAGCTTTCGATTATGTGAATAACTTGCCACCATGTCTGAAGCACAACAAAGATTTTCCAGGAATTAAATTTGGTCAAAAGCCAACAGTGGATAATGGAAGTTTTTTAACACACAGCCATGCGCTTGCTCAACCATTTGCCCCTGCTGTAAATTGTGAAGTGTGTTTCAACTGGATAGGTCTGTATTACATAGACATTCCTGTCCTTCAAAAAAAGATCAAGGCTCTTATGACTCAAAACCACTCATTGACAATTGAAAATCGCGATCTTCAGATCAATGCATAGAGAGAAGGAAAACTCTTGAAAAGGAGTGGCAATATCATAATAAAAAATGTCGATAGTATCGAGGCTGTGATCAACTCTGAAATTTTCTGATTCGAATTTGATTTTCAGTTGAATGGTAAGATTAAATTTTTTTATTATTATTTGTGCTTTTATTGTTATTTTTCTAATCAATATAGAGTGATTTATATTTCTTTTGTCAATAATAAGACTATCTACAAAATCGAGAGATTCTATAGCCAAGTCAATTTTCATATAAAATTTGGAAAATGTTGGTTAAATAAATATCTAATTTCCTTATTTCATTTTCTTTCAGGATATGATGCATCTTGTGTTGATCTCATAAGATGGAGCATTTCTGGACTTAGTTAATTAGTCATTCCTTTTGGCCTATTTTGTAAATCAAAACAAAACTTTCATAATTTTGAAGATACAGTTTGATATTGAGTGGCATTTTAGACCCTCTATTTCTGTAACTTTTAGATCCTTTTGAGATCTAATCCTATCTTACAAGATAGGATGTTTAGCTTACAAGAATTCTTTAAATACTACAGATTTTTGTAATGAAATCATCTTGGCCTAGGGCAGAAGATGGACGATTAATTCACAGACTTAAATGGAACAACAACATGCATTTTGGCTTTAGCCTCTTGTAAATGGTGTTTTCATTTATGTTTTGTTTATCCTGATATACTAATAGGTTTTGATAGCTTTAGAATTCATGATCTGTTATGTTTTGGGATAATTATTTTATAAATATCGTTCATATTTGATGCTTTAGATATTAACAGTGTGATCATCTATTCATCTTAAATGACAACATTTCTCTTTAATTTTTAGTTGAATGATCAAATGCAATGTTGTTACAATCCAATTTATCTTAATGTAATCACTTGCTATCATAATATCACAGGGCCTATTCGTATCACCTATTCTATTGTTAAAACCCAACTGCCAACACATTGTTCTGGATTTATTTAGAACAGTCTTAAGGTTCATTGCAGGTTTCCCTCTTGGATGTGGTATTTGGATGGTCTCTAATCATATATATGTTTGGATACATATCGCTAACTCACTAACAGGTTAGCTCATTTACATTTTTCTATCATTTACTTATCACTGAAACTCGAATGTATGGTTCGGATTTTGACTATCCACACATTTATGTTTCATAGTATTTTTTTTGTATTAGTTTAGATTTATAAAGGAAAAACCAAAAAATATTTTTATGTGATTTATTTATCTTCTTCTTTGAAGCAATCATTTTTCACATTGAGTTTCGTAAGTTTAGATTAAAACTTGCAGTTTGTATATCATGTACATAAGTAAGATAAGTAAATCTTTTGTTTAAATATATCTACAATAGTTACATTATACGTATGTACATATATATATAAATAGTGATTAGTAATTAGTTAGTTATTTCATTTATTTTATTTGTTTCTTTTAGGACTTTTAGATTGGCTAACAGAGCCATTGAATCCATCAAAACGAGTTATACCAAATGGCTTGGGTTATTTAGACAACCCCAGACCAGACTCGTTCTTCCAGTTGACAGATGGTATTTTTCTCCCGTCAACAGTACCCAGAGAGAGAAGTCGACCCAGGATGTTGGCCAGGTTTACTATTTGACACACTTATCAGAATTGCAGAGAGCTACTTTTGTGCATTGCAGTCTAGCAGTTTTGTGTGCAAGTCCTCATAAAGGTGTTGCGCCAGTTTTTGGGTGAGACTATTTGATCAGCTTGGTTACTTCTTGTTTGTTCCATTAAGCCTTTCTTGGCTATTAGATTGCTACCATAATTCTTCTCTTTGTCAAGGTGAAGGTGCTCAGAGGGTGGCTTCAGCCTAAGGTTGGGTGACAAGGGTATTGTCAATGGTAAAACGAGCACAATCCTTCATATTCTAAAAACATCTTCCTTCCTTGCCTCTGAACTGTGAAGTGTTATTTCCTATGCAGATAGAGGAATGTCTCCTTTAGGGTCTCTGGGGATGTTAGCCGAAATCAGGAAAGAATCAAATTCCTTGTTCAAATGTATCAATTTTTCTACCACAAACATTTTAATTAATGAAAAATGGGATAGATTGTTTCTTGGATGATCAGCCTTGGCCTGGACGCTATCTGCCATCTTTCCCAGGCTCTGACACAATAAAAAAGGTAAGTTTCATGGATTTTCCTTGTGAAGTGCATCAATAACCTGATCTGATATGGATACACCCTATCAAACCTTCCTTCACAGGTGAAATATATTTTGATTATCTTTAGAAGTTTCTCAAAAGGCTCTAGGAGATACTGGCTTGGAATGTTGGCTCCAATTTTTCGATTTCGACATTCGGGCTTGATGAAATCAATATAGGATGAAATTTCTAAAGGAATTCCTTTAAACCATTTTTCTCCATGTGGAGGGATATCCGTCACAACTGACAATGCTTCCTCAGTCACTTAGAAAGTGATTTATGCAATTGTCGTGTGGACACTGATAAAATTGAGGGAAAATTGGTTAGCCAATTTCGCATTATTCCCTTTGATCCTTTTGCAGAAACGCATACATCCGACTTGTTCAAAATACACCTTGATTGTCGGGTTTTCATTTATTAACTCCAGATACTGAGGTTCAAACCTCATGGCCCTGCCACTTCGCGCCTTCTTTCTTATGCTTTGCTCTCTTTGCATGGAAAATAAGAATGATGAACTTTGTAGAGACTACAAGAAAAGACAGAAACTCCTGGCATGACAGTAAAGCAAGATGAAAAATCAACGCAGTGGGGAAAATCGACGTTGTAGCAGACAACAACAGGAGACTTGACGGGATAGGGAATTGTTGCAGAAAATCCCATCACAGTGGAAAAATCGAAGTGATAGAAAACAATAATGGAATACTTGACGTGGTAGGGAATTGTGACGGAAAATTTTGGTGCAGTGGAAAACTCGGCACTGCAGGAGGAAATTCAGAAGGAAGAAGGCTGACTGTGAGAAGAAACAATTTTTTCAAAATGCTAGTTTGCAGCAAGCTAAAAAATACTTTAAGCAATGGTTGGAAACAATGGAGGAGACGCAGTAAAATACACACAACGGATTTACATAACGACTGGCAGCAAATAACTTCTATGCAGCGAAGGGATCCAAAGCTTGTTGAAAAAACTACGGATAAAGAAAAAACTATGAAAATGAAGGAGAAGCATGAAGGGTGACCGGTATTTATGCTTGAACGGATACATAAAGAAATAATGGAAAAGGACATTAAATCCATGGTGGAGTTTAGAAAGAAGGTTGAAGATTTGTGCAACAAACTCGTGCAACGGGTACACTTTTGAAGTGTGCAAAGTACAAATGAAGGGAGTTTCATGATTTTTTACTTTTATAACTTCATGATTAGGGAATGATGCTCATCATATATTTCGACGTGACCTTTATCCTAACCACTTGAATCGATTTTTTGTACGTAATTCTCACATGTTTGACATGACTCGAGACTTAGGGAAATGGACCCTTATGATTTGAACATGGCGAACCTTACACTCCTTCAACCAACTTATGGCCAGACCCATTACTCGATGATTTTGAACCACTCTTTATTTTCTCACTGACATTATAATCTTTGATGCACAAACTATGACTCATCTAGAACTAACACTAACTGCAAAAAACACGGTGCTAATAGTGTAAATAACAACTATCACCACTTATAAAACTTCCATCATTTTTATAAACCAACATCACCAAAAATTTACCAAACATTTACATAAGTAAATTTTAATTTTTATATTTTCTTTTGATTGATTGTTATAGAATTTTGACACAATCAAATGAAAATTCATCCCAGAATACATGGATTTTCATCAACAAAATGATTTAATTGCAATGCTTCCGACCCTCTGAATATTTCTATGAAGGTGATTGAAATTTATAAAGGATGGATAGAAAAACGAAAAAAACGTAGAGAGAGATTAAGAAAGAAATTAACATTCATAAAGTTGAGATATAGAGAGATTAACAGAGTGAAAATAGCGATAGATAAACGGAGATATAGAGAATGCGAATAGGGTAACAACACGCCTTTCAAATTCATCGATAATTTTCCATTGGCGAAGTAGGAAAACGCTTGGGGGATATATCGTTCATTTCAAAATGATTGACGATGATGGTATATATACATCATGTATTTCAATTATATATAAAATTATTGAAATATGTAGGAGGGAAATTGATTAAAGATGATGGTATATATTCATTATTATATATGAAATTATTGAAATATGTAGGAGGGATATTGATTGAAGATGATGGTATATATTCATTTTGCATTTCAATTTTCAATTACTTGGAATATAATGATGATTAACATTCAAGTCTAGAGGCGAGAGATATGAAATTAAATATGTAGACGATATATTTTTTGTTTATTGTTTATTTTGTAGAGGAGATATTTTTTGTTTATTGTTTGTTTTTAAATATCTTTATTTTAAAAATGGGGATAGAAACATTCCCTCTAATTATAGAACTACTATGATTAGCCCAATTTTAGCCAAGCTTTATGGAATTATTTTGGAAAAGAAGATTAGTCTTTGGCTAGAAAGTCACGGTAAAAGAGCTAAAGGCCAGACCAGGTTTAGGAGATATCATTAAACTGTGGACCATCTTGTTACCTTTAGGATCATTGCAGACGCATTTCACACTACTAAAACCAATCTTTTTTGTTGTTTTGTTGATTTTAGAAAAGATTTTGACATGGTTCCTAGGAAAAACCTTTGGAATAGGTTGGAAGAGATAAAAGTGCCTCTCGAGTTGAGGGCTGCTGCAATATGTATTTATGATAACGTTATTGCTAAGTTTAAAAACACTAAGGGTTGGTCGAAAGAGATTAACTGTAATATTGCAGTCAAACAAGTTTGTCCCTTGTCCCCTACCCTTTTTGGCATATACATTAACAAGATAGAATATTGCTTGGAAAAATCAGGTTGTGCCAGCCCTACTGTCACTGGTATAGTCATCAATCTTCTTCTTTATGCTGATGATATCATTCTTATGGCAAGGAGTCCCCATGATCTTGAAAACCAACTAAGAATTCTTAAGGATTTTTTCTCCAATATGGTTATGACTGTTAATACTGAGAAGACTAAGGTCATGATTATTAAATCCAATAAGATCACTTATGATACCTTTGTATATGACAACCACAACTTGGAGGAAGTGACTTCATACAAATATAACTAAATGTATATGATATGACTCCAATGGGGGGCATATATGGGCCTAAATGTACATGTAATGTGTAAATAAATATGTAATAGGGTCAACCAAGTGATAAAGGGGCCTCATGTGCAATTATGGATAGCTATATATAAAAGATCATGTATTCATTATTTGGAGGTGAATTGTGAAGTATGAAAGGTATTTGGTTATTTGGAGGGGGTTCCCCTGTTCTTTAAGGAGTTATTGTGTAACTTATCTATATTGGATTTTTTATCCACGTTGAAATATTGCACATGGTGTGTACTTCTGTAATTTTATGATATTTTGAGTATTTGGATCATAACATTTGGTATTAGATATGAAGGTCTTGGGGTTTCATTGATGCATCTGAGACACCTTGGAATTTTCGATATAACTTTTTTTATACGATGTTTCAGAAGGAACCCCTTGGAGGATATTTAGGATATGGATCAAGGTACAGGGGGTTCAAATTTTCGCTCCTAAGGCATTCTAGTTTCTGATATATATCCTATGTAAGATAGGATTATGGAATCATCCTAAATTTAGTCATCACAAAATTTTCTCTATAAAAAAAAAATTGTGACGTTTCAGACCCTGAAACCCGCAGGATATTCATAGAAATTATCATGGTATTTGTGATAAAAATTTCATCTTTTGGGTCATCCGAATTTTGTAGATACATCATGTGGAAGATAGGGTATCTGACTAGTCCTATTGACTAGTCTCAAACATGTGCTCCAGGTAAAACCGCCATAGCTTATTCATAGAGGATCCAAATTGAGTGAGACCAGTTTCATTGAATATTGGATATTCCATAGTATTTCTTTTACAATTTTCAGAATTTTATATCAATTATTGTGTATAGGGCACACTGTACATTTCTCTCTAATGGAAAGGCCAAAAATCAACAAGATGCGGGGAAGTTATCATAACATCCACTTGACACATCCAATTTTGGTTAGACCTGTGGCATTGCAGAGAAGAAATTTCAGAGTACTACAGGTATCGATTTCATACTAATAAGGGATGAAATTGAAGAGATACATCATAAGTAAGGTTGGCCAGGAGGACAGACTCCAAATCAGGGTTTCAAAGGTATGTTTACTTAAAACTATCATAACTTTTGATTGGAATGTCCGATTGAGCTGATTCAAAATCCATTGGAAAGATAACACATAGAATAGAATATTGGAACAATTACTACAACTTTTTGAGATATTTATCCTTAATATATTGAGGTTGTTATTTAAAGGTTGGGATTAGACCTCAATTAAGAATCAGTGGAAATACCTAAATTTACAGGAGATGAAGAGAAATATGAAATCAATCCTATGGAATGGTTGAGGTTGGTAAAATAATATAATATGAATCATATGAAGGCAAGAGATTATTTTTTTGATGAATCTTGGAAGTGGTGGATGAGTGTTAATCAAAATAATAGATGACACTGCACATGGGAAGAATTTGAAAAATTCTTCTAAGATAAATGGATTAGGGATATGAAAATGGAGGAATTGTATAGAATTCAAGATGAATTTAAAGAAGAAAAGGAAGAGATTAAGAAGAAGGGTGAGGAGTTATCTAAGATACAATCCATTAATGAATCATTCATTAAGGAGGTTAAGAACTTAAAGCAAGAAAATAATTGTAAATCAAAGTGGGAAAATGATGAGTCAAAGGAAGATTTGAAAAAAAAAGATGAAGAGATATGTAGATTATGAAACCATAATAAAAATCTACTGGATGAGGTCAAGAGATTGAACGAAGAAAAGAAGAATTGTCAAAATAAAGAAGAAAGAAGGATCTTGGATGAAGAATCTACCAAAAGACTTGAAGATGAAATTTGTATTAAGGTTGAGGAATCCTTAAATACTTATGAGCTAAAATCATAAATACAAGCCAGAATTGAAGGAGGACATCAAAATTTGTTAAATGGGATCACATCGGAGCTTCAAAAGGATAAATAAGACAAGATTCAAGAAGGTCAACAGAAGATACTTAAAGAAGTTGAAATCCATCTAGAGGATGTACATGCCAAATATGATGGTATTATCTCGAAGGATAGAGTAATTAAAGACCAAGCAAAGATGATCGAGGATTCCATTGTTGCTGAAAATAAGATAAATGAAATGCATGTGCAGACTGAAGGAAGACCATCAAATGTGAAACTGTATCGACACCCTCATTACCAAGACACATTTCAAGGAACACAAGAAGGATGATATCAACATTATGAAGGAAGAAGATCTAATACTTGTCAATATTCATGGAACAAAGCATCACCAAACTACTCTTCAACAAGCTATTATTAGAGACCAACAATGGCTACAAATTGGAGAAGCTTCAACAAAAATACATGGAATCAAAGGAAAGAGAATTATTCAACAACTAGACACCAAGGATTAAGACCGAAAAGAATTGATTTTGGATGGATAGATCATCAACAATAGAATGAAGAAAGCAGGAACATAAGAAAGTCATATTAATTGGTTTCACCACATGTGAATCCTTTAAATGCAAAGCTTTGAGGACAAAGCTTTTTGAAGGAGGGTACTATGTTATGACCCAAGAGGGGCATATATATGGCTAAATGTATATGATATGACATGAAAGGGGGGCATGGATGGGCCTAAATGTACATGTAATGTGTAGATACATATGTAATAGGGTCGACCTAGTGATAAAGGGGCCTCATGTGCAAGTGTGAATAGCTATATATAAGAGATCATGTATTCATTATTTGGATGTGAACTATGAAGTATTAAAGGTATTTGGTTATTTGGAGGGGGTTCCCCTATTCTTTAAGGATTTATTGTGTAACTTATCTATATTGGAGTTGTGCTCCACATTGACATTTTGTACATGGTGTGTACTTCTGTAATTTTATGATATTTTTAGTGTTTGGATCATAACATCAATCTTTTTCTGTATGTCGATGATATCGTTCTTATGGAAAGGAGTCCCCATGATCTTGAAAACCAACTAAGAATCCTCAAGAATTTTTTCCCCAATATGGCTATGATTGTTAATATTGATAAGACTAAGGTCATGATTATTAAATCGAATAAGATCACTTATGATACTTTCGTATATGAAAACAACTTGGAGGAAGTGATTTGATACAAATATCTTGGAATTGATATTGACCACAAGCTCAATTGGAATTATAACATTGATAAAAAGATTATTGGGGGATGGAAATCTTATTATGGGCTTGAAAACAATTGCAAATCAATTGATCTTTGGAGTTGGAATAAGAAGAAACTCCTCTTTCAGACTCTTCTTACACTTGTTATTCTTTATGGATGTGAAGTCTTGGGTTTTAGTATTTCTTGTGAATCCTAGAGAAAGATAGAGAAAATAGAAAAGAATTTTATAACATATAATCTCAAAATTAAAAGAAATACACCCTATCTCATCCTCTTCTTAGAAAAAAGCCTATCCCCCATTCAGAGCATGGCTATGACTAGATACCTATTTTATAAGAACAAGTTAAACAACATGGAAGACAATAGGCTTCCTAAAATTGCTTCAAAATCGAGTCATAACCACCATCGACTCAAGTTTATGATTGTTGTTATGTAGAAACAACCTGCAGAATTCAGGCAAGTCGGAGACTGGTTTGCTGCATGAATAAACGGATCCAAGCAAAATTACTTTGAGGATGCTATTCTACGCGCAACAGAATAAAAGCAAAATTACTTTTCTATGAGGATGTTATTCTACGCGCAACAGAATAAAAGCAAAATTACTTTTCTATGAGGATGTTATTCTACGCGCAACAGTATAAAAGTTATGTGGACTTTTCCACTTAAAAATTATATGCTCTACGGACTTTCGTTACAAGTAACGCAGGTTGGGCAGCGACATCATAGTGAGAAAATTGGTTGGCCCTTTACGTCGCGGCAGAAAGTATATAGGATTAAAATAACGCAGGTTGGGCAGCGACATCATAGTGGGCCCTTACGTTACGGTAAAAAGTATGTAGGGTTAAAAGAAACGCTAACGTACCACGTTAGAAATTAAAGAAAAAGCCAAGTGGGAGTATGACAAACGGACTTTTCGGATGGACTCTTCATTTTGGCTTTGACATTTAAGTTTTAAATACGCTAAAATAGATGGCGCCAAAATGCGGAATTCAGTGAAATGTTTCAGCATGGCATTGGTAAGATAGATGTCTTGGTCGATGAAAATGGGTGACTCACTGACTGAGAGTGATGTAGACAGGCTACCTGTCTACATCTTCCAAAAAATGTATGTACATCCAAAAAAAAATATGTAGACAGGTTTCGGGAAAACAAAAAGTGTGTAGGTATTTGTACGCTCATTTATAAATCAAACAAATCTAAGGCGGCCATATTGAAGTATACAATATGGGAGTATGACAAACGGAGGCGGCCACATTGAAATATACAATATGGGAGTATGACAAACGGACTTTTCGGTGGCAGAAAAAATTTGCTTAGTCGAATTTCAATGAGATTTTTCAAATTAGACAGCGCCTTTTTTCCCTCTCATTACTGCGACTGCAGACGGACTTCGAGAAAAACATACATTCTGTCCCATAGGCTATTTTTAGCCTCGTGGACGTTAAAATTACTTTCATTTCATTTTATTTACATTCAAAATTAAACGATGGACCTGCTGGTGGTTGCCAGTTGGTTGTCAGGAACTTTCTTGGAAAAAGAAAAGTATTTGGAATTTGGTTGGATATATTGGCACAAATGTTGGAGAAGGGTGAAATGTTGGAGAAGGGTTGATGTAAGGTCCTAGTCTTAAATGACTTTGGGTATTAAAGCATGATTATATATGACACCTGAGTGGTTATTGATCATTGCTAATAGACTTGACATAGGTTAGAAGAATTTTCTTGGGTGCTTGGGTGTTTGGGCGACATGTGGAGGAAAGGAGTTGGGTGCTCCATACTTGGAGGTTGCGACAGATGACAAAAGTGCATTTGGGCACAAGTATCCATGAATCACAATTGGATGCACTTGGATGCACTTGTCAAGCACATTGGGCACAATTAGTTACACCATTGGATGTCCAAAGACAAGTCATGAAGGGGGCATAGGTGCCATCGAGCACACTGGAAGTCGGCAATGTGGGAACTTGGTTCCACTTAGGCTTGGATGGATTTGCAAGTGCAAGACAAGTGTTGTATAAATAATGGACGCCTCAAAGGTACTAAGGCATAAAAGGATTTGACCATCATCATTCAACACGAGTATAAAGGATGTCTACAATTTTGTTAAGTTTAAGGTTAGTCACAATAGGGTGAATTACACTAGCTAAGTGAAATGAACAAGAAGACAAGACCTATAGGAGGCATACGTGGTTGTTTCAAGGGTTGGATTGTGCAACTCTATTAAACAATAGACATAACAAAATATTTCCTTAGACCCATTGTGCATATGTAATAGAGTTGCAGGTAGAAGGTTGCAACTCACTTGTTGTGTATTTATATCATTTTTCATATAAATTAAAGTTAAAGCGTTCACCTTGGATGTTGCCTATACAAATGTGTTGTAGTCTACTTACTTGGATGAATGTTATATGCCTTGCAATGTATTGTGTTGATTAAGTATTGAACAGTTGGTTAAGTATAAGTATTGTTGGGATGTTTTGAACGATGTAGTTGAATGTGTGTCTAATGTTGAATGAACTTGATTTAGTAGGACTTAATTGCATTTGATAGATTATAGATTATGGCGAAGTTATGGGAAGAGTCAAGACCTTTTAAGTGAATAAGCATAGTCTGGTTGTAATAGGAACAAGCTAGTTATACCCCTATGGATGAGGAAAGGAAGTGTTGTGTGGCCATAAGTACCAAAACAAAGTTAGAAGAAACTTAATTTTGCAAAGAAAAAATCGTTAGACTATAGATCCATGACATGTGATATTACATTTGATTTTGAGACGGTTTTGGTTCTCTTCACAACTATCAATACCATGACATGTTTTCATAATTGTGTGAGCACTCTTCACTACATATTGATAGTGTTGGAAAAAACAGGTCTTGGAACGAGTCTGGAAAGTGACCACAAAGTGACTTGGAGACTAGATGAAACAAGTTCTTTAATTTAGTGTAGTGTGCAACCAAGTAAGTTTTTCACACAAAACTAATAAGTTCCTCTTTTTTTTTCCAGGAGCATGCTTGAAGACTGAAGCAACAAGCACTTTGAAAAGTGACTATGTTTGAAACAAGAACAATGGCATACTCAAAGGGTGAAAAATTCCCCTTTGAAATACCTCATGTAGACTTTGATGGGAGTCATGCAAGAATATTCCCAGAGATGAAAAAAACACCTGTCACCTTGGATAAATTGGTGGACCAATGAGTTGAATCCATTCGAAGTCAATCAAGAAAGGTGGAAGAGGTCACCACCAAGGATGAGGCTTTGGAGTGAAAGATGGCTCATATCTATCCAAAGTTTGTTAGGTTTACTGTTTAATCCTATAATAGATTCTAAATATAGCCTTGACAAAGTTATTGAAGGTGGCCCTGATATCCACCTACCACCCTCCTTTCATTGTTAAAATACCAAAATGGATCAATGCCTCAATGTAAGTAGTGGAGCCTAGGGCATCGACAAAGGTGCCCAAATTAGTGAAAGGTTAATAGAGGAGGATTCAATTCTCACAAGGATGAAATGTGTGATGGAAAGAGTCCATCCTCTTTAAATCCTCATTGATGGCAGTTTAGACAAATCTGTTGTCCAAGAAGTAGGACAATGGGCAAGGAGGTGCTAGTGCATACATGCCTTCATAAAATTGTTAAGTTGCAGAAGGCGACTAAAAAGGCCCGAGGAAAAAGTGAAGATCTTCCCTTCTGTAGTCATGACAATAATGCCAAAGCAGAGGATGGAGACAATAAATGAGTCAACCAAGAAATGTGTGCATTCGATTTAAATGGTTTAGATAGGAAAATAGACCAACTTGACAAGGAATATGTTTTCCCTCCTTCATATATTGAGACTGTTATCGCGCAATCTATACTTGCCCAAAGCCCGAGGCAAGTAAGGGAGATTGGCATAACAAACATGATATCCTATCACTATCATCTTAATAGGAAATCCCCACTTTTATGGATAGGAAGGGTCTACCCCAGGGGGGCATCCCCGGTAACCTAAAGGGCTAGAAAAATAGGGTATTGGTCAATATATATTCCCCCCTCTCACTAGTCAGCAAAGTCACTAAGTCTGTGTCTAAAAGATTATGTTAATGAAATGATTGATGTGCCTTCTTGGAACAAGACAATATAACATGCATATACAATAATTCCAAGTACAAATATGATAATAACACCTCAATAGACAATGGACAATGAAAATAAGTGCTAGCGGATATAAAATTGCATCAATTAATAAGTTTAGAACATCAATTAATAAATTGCAACAACTGCAATAAAAGCTCTTCAGAATTGCTTGGAAAGACAGTGAAAAGATAACATTTACTAAGCATAATGATAATCAAATGTCATAAGCAACTTCTGAAGTGTTTAGCTAGCATTCAAAGTCAATTATGCATAAAATTTGTTGCGTCTAGATGGTTGTAGCAAACATTTATAACAACAACAAGAAAGTTAGCGATCTAGGCTAAATTAGTGTTAGATTTAATTAGTAATAGCTTAAGAGAAGAGTGTTTGATCAACCTTCTGAAAAAAGAGAGAGAAGAGATTAGTGCCTTTATGGTTTATGGAGCCAATTATATCAACACATTAACTTAGAGAGACAACAATGATTATACTTGTCTAAAAGATAACAAGGTGGAATCTTGAGAAGTAGTAACTTAAGTTCTCAAGCACCATGCCTTAAAGAGAAGGTTCAAATAGGGTGTAGGCACTTCTAGGCCCTAGTGGTTTCTCTTATCCTTAGACTCTTGAAAAATATTTAATGCAATAAGAACTAGACAAAGCTTCTAAAGTGATAGCACTTTAGGGCTCTAGAAGTTTTTGTAGACAAGATCTTCTTAAGAAAAACTAGAAAAATAAAGAGTAAGAAAGAAGAACCTTATGTTTCTTACTCCTAGGGTTCCGAGCAAGCAATTTCATAATCTTACACACGAAAAAGCAAACATACCATAGAAATTTATAATGAAATGAAAATTGCAGATTTACTTACTTCACCAAGAATAATCAAGCACAAAAACCCTAGATTTGCCAAAATTTCACCAAGAAATGATCCAAAATGCATCCAAAATAGCCTCCAAGCAAGTGTGCCTTGGTAATTTCAGCCAATAACCCCTTTAGGGAGAAAATTTCAGTCCTCCCTCTTGTCAGAGGTGAGTTGTGATATAAAAATGAGAGCAATTTATGTTTATTTATACAAAATTTTGACCTTTAATTAATTTTCAAGTCAAAATAATGCCGACCTTGCCAATTTACAATAAAATTCAATTTTGACATAAGAAAAATTAATTAGCATCTAAAGACACCTCCAAGGGTGACATCATTCCCTTCTAGGGTGATGTTGAGGCTAAAGGTGGAACAGTGAGCCTAAAATGTAGGGTGTTTATCCTCCAAAGTCCCTAGATGATGCCCACACGTGCCACCAGGTTCATAAATGCCTCCAAAACGAAAACCCTAGCTCTAGATGATGTCTAGGGTCATGATGGTGACATCTAGGGCCCTTAAGGGCCAATGTCCATGTGGAAGAGCAAGGTCCCCCTGGGTCTAGGTCTACTAGGGTGCTTCCAAAGGTAACATCCTTCTTTTCCCTAGTGAAAATATTGAATTTCTTCTTACCTGGCTAGGGTTACAACATCCATCTGTGGGATTTAAGCCACCATGTAGGTTTGAGATAATCATTCCTTCATGTGTACCTATCCACTGGGCAAGGTCCTGTAGCAACAACAAGTATGACCTCCAGGGGTTCATAAGTCACAAGGATCATAGCATGTGAATCACATCCAATAATTAAATTACCCAAACATGTGCATCACACCCGCCTTAACCCAAACAAATTCTCAAAGAATTTATGCAACTTGACAAGTTAGGTTTGGAGAAGGTCTCAGGGTGTCCTATTGGGCTAACTTCTCTTAAGTTTGGGGTGTTTCCCAGGTGGGATCCAATCAAAGTCATGTAAGTGTATGAGGTGGCATAGGGTAAGTATTTTGGCATTGGGTGCATGTAATAAAAGGGAAATGTAAACTATTACCTATGGGTGCCTTTGTAGAGGGTGAGATACACCTTGTCATAAATGCAATTATTTCCTAGCCCATTCATTGCCTTTTATTCTTAGCTTTATTTCTTTTGATCTTTTTCTTTCAAAGGAAAACTTGAGGGCCACTGTCATGGCTTGATGACTAGAGATGCCAATGTTATCCACAAACACTTCACGGAAATGAGAATGTTGGCTCATGATGAGACCCCCTTTCTCTTAGCTATGCCACCAACAGCCACTACCCTAGTTTGATGGCTAGATATGTGGTAGTGTCATACTGCTACATACCCATGGTCATAATAGGCCAGCTCGTGATGAGACCTCATATCCATGAACTAATACCTTGAGTGTTTATGTATCTTATGGGTCTCCTTTTCTTACTGATAATATTTTCACTTCTTCCTTGAGGATCCCTGGGAGAAGCATATCAAAGGTTTCAACATTGGATTTTAACTCTTTCCAGCTACTTTTACCCTCTAGGCCTTTAGACCCTTCTTCCCACAAGGTAAGGTACAACCCTTCTTAGTGTAGCCAATCCCTATGCCCAAAAAAGGACAGGGGGGATGGAAGGAATAAGGATGGAAAGTGGTAAGTATGGAGGGAATGAAAGATGACTTTTCACAGACCCACCCGATAGAAACCCATCCTAAAGGGAAACCAACTTACTAGGGCACTGTGTTACCCTTCCAGGTATAAACGAGGAAAAGAGAATAATTTTCAAGAAAGCATCATGAAATGAAGAAGGATTCAATACAACATATTCAAGTAATTAAAAAATTAGATGGATACATACCACGATACCCAAACTCATTACCTCATGGATCAAGACCCATCACTACTTTAAGACCAGGCTGGTGGGATGGATACTGATGCTAGTAATGAATTGACTACACTGAAGAAAAGAGGGGCCCTCCGGGGCCATGCTTAAGTCGTCTGACTCTCAGTACTCCATGTCTAGAACTTGTGGGCCTCGAGATGTGACCTCCTTATTTATCCCTAGGCTAGGGGATAAACGGGACCTAGTATAAGGTAGAGTGCTCCTTGGGTCATTTGAGAATGACTTCTAGGATGACTTAGAGATCATGAGATTGTTGGTTGAAATAGGTATGTAATTCTTTCTCTATCTCATTACACTTATTAGAATTTAAATAGAGTGTTGGAGCATTTGAGGGAAATGGTTGTGATGGCCATTTTCCACTCTCTTCTCATTGACAGTTTTCTTAAGGAATATTTCTACATAAAAGTTAGTAGTAGAGACTAAGTGCACCAAGAAAAGGTGCCAATATCAGTGAAGGGGTTGAAAGTGTTGGGTTGCACTAGGTGACTTGATAGTTTGGAGGTAAATGTGGTGATCGTGCCTTAGTCTAGTAGAGTTGTACATATAGATCAAACTGCAAATGGAAGTGTCCATTTCAAGTACGATGAAATACATTCTCAGAGACTTACCTTGGGAATGCCCGAGTTTCAACAATCTTGTAGAATTTTGATGTATGGAAGTGTCATAAAGCATCCAAAAATACCGAAATAGCAATAATATTGGAAAGTGTGACACTTGGACACCCACACAACCTTCTTAATGGAGGGTGAGATTCCACGACAATATAAAGAAGTTGTAGCAACAATGGTAACTCATGTTGCAACCACAATATATTGTAGTAGTAACAACATAAGCATCCAAGAGCATTGCAATAGAGTTGGGAAAAAAATACTTCATTCATTTAAGAAAGTAATGGACAGTGAGAAGTTGCATAAGGAATTCGAGAAGCAACATTGTAAATTTATTGTAAAAGCCAATTGCAGATGGATGTGTGACTATATAAAACAAATTTGGAGGACAATATGTTTTTGAGGATGTTGACGGGGACATCAATTGATTTTAGTGGGGGGCGATGTAAGACCCTAAACTTTAATGGTTTCGGGAACCTCCATCACATGATCACCTTAATCGTCACTTGCTAGCATGGGAGAACTTGACGTAAGATTGATGGCTGGAAGAGTCTATTTTGGAGTTCCTTTGTCAATTAGAAAGGTGTACCATGGACATGATAGACACCCATAAATTCGTCATAAATTGGGTGCACTGCAAACCTTGATAGCTTGCACTAGTTGGTTAAAACAAGAGAAGCTTGGAAGGGAAGTTGGAAAGGAAAACTAAAGACAGTAGTCATGGAAAACATCGCTTATAGACATGCACTAGATATGATGGGAAAAACAAAGTATGAAATTTGACTTACTTTTATAGACTTGCGTGCTTGGGATACATGCAAACTTGTTGGGTGTTCTACACTTGGAGGTTGCAACATATAGTAAAAGTGCCTTCAAGCACAAGTATATATGGAGTGTAATTGTAAGATGCATTTTTTGGGCACACAGCCACCAAGTGCACATCCATCTAGCATACATCCACTAGGAACACTTGGGCACACTACTCGACACACTAGATGCACAATTATGCATAGTACCAGGTGCACTTGGACACACTTTCTAGGCACATTGGGTGCAATTGGACATACATGTTGGGCATAGACATTAGACATCAAATGTAATGTTCCTGACATGGATAGTTTAGCAAACGTCGTTAATGTGTGTGTACGATCAATGGTCTACAACATATAATTGATCATACAAATAATAAATGTGACAAAGGACTGCAAAATTTGTATTATGATATCTCTGTGGATTACAAAATGGTCGAATGCGGCTAAATAGACTGACAATACTCGACTAGATTAACATACAAAGGATCTTAGCTGGAATACAAATAAGAAACTAAAAGATAATACTCGGAATATGGGAGCACTGCAGAATCAATGGATGCGGTGGGACTATGGCAGCTCTGACGGTAATTGCTTGAAGTCTGGAAAGTTTGTCCTAGGAGCTATACTTCTCAGAATGGCCTGGAAATTGTCCCAAATGATGCGCCCTTCTCTAGTCCCCAGTACTGGTATCTGTCGAGCCCCTCTACTGATGAATCTGGACCCTAGATGGATACCCCTGGGGGAATGTGCCCCTCTTCTTCTCGCAAAATGCATCCTAGTTATTCCACCATCAGAATCAAATGAGATATGTCTCAAAACAACTACCTTGGTCTACTAGGAAAGGGGTCGGAAGGGTTTACCTGAATCTGGTCTAATGCTTGCTCAGGAACCCCAAATGTGCCCCCCAAAAGTGTCGCACGTCCAAGGCTGGAAAATGTGTCCGAGTTGATTCCTTCCTCAGAATTTGATGAGGAACCAGGAAAAAGATGCGTCTTTCCCTCCTCTCAAATGGGTCGAAGGGAAATATCGAAAGTCTTCCTGGATGGGATAAGTCGACTAAAAATCCTCTCAGAAGCTGTGCCCTAACTCTGGATGAATGTGCCCTTGCTGCCGAACACTGTGTAACTGCTGCTAAAGAATGATGGAAGACCCGAATGATCTTCCCGGTGATTAGGGTGTGTCTCTCAACACTGAAATTAGCAAACTGGTGTCTTCCTCCTGGAGTCCACTGAACTATCTCTCTTGAGATGCACCTCTTCTCCTCAATGACAAGTCATAATATGCATTATGATGAATTAGGTCGTTGACTCTTATCTTATAGATTTCCAAAACCCTAATTCATTGTTGAAACCCTAATTCATTGTTTACCTTTTCCCTCCAAGTGAATTTTACATTATTTTATTATTCCTTGATTAAATCACTTAATTAATTAATTAATTAATCATTTTACCTCTAAAAGTGATTTATTCATCCTTATGGTTTCTCCAACCACTTAAATTCACTTCTCATCATCTTATCCTAAAGTGCTCTTCTTCCCGATTCTGATGAGCTATTAAACTAAAAGGTTTCTCCAAGTAATATTCCCATTATGACTTTCTTAGTGAAATTAATTAAGATATGACCCATAATAACTCAAAATTACGGAAATTGTCAGAATGCAATGAAACCAAAACCAAGATGTGTGGAATGGATCCTGATGATGAACGATGCAAGTCGGGACCAATAAAACCCATCAATATCTCTTGAACTCTTTGTCATCCATATCTGGATACTCTGGTAGGCATAACACTTTGTAAAGTTATAATGTCTCAAAATGGGGACATTACAGTCCTCCCTACCGGAATATTGCTTGTCCTCAAGAAATAACTGAATCCAACTACATATGATACTGGGGTCCCATATCCACCTATGTGACACAAGGTAGAATCCCCTCAAGATGTAGTATCTCCAAGTGCTGACCACACATGACACCCACATGCTCCTGATGAGTAGAATGATCAATGGTCGAGGAATCTCAGTGAACTCCCTGAGTAACCACTCTACTAGAAATTCAACTCCATCAAACGTTGAACTACCACACACTCCAATCCCTTGATCCCATATCAGAATGTCAACTACAATGACCTGTGGAGTATAGTTTTGTAACATATCAACACGATGAGTCTCCTGCAAATAACACATGGCCTCAACCTGAAATGGGTCTATCCTACCAAACCATACCAAACTCAACACGACCCCCACCGACTGAACATGATGATGCCATAGTGAGGTACTACAAGACCTCAACGAATCACCAATTAGTGACATTCTCTCCCCAATACTGAAACTCATTGAAAAATTAAAGTGACTCTCCCTTGCAAATGTCCACTCTTCTCCATCAGTCAATGCAATGTCCGATCCTATAATCCCAAGGTCCCATGCTATTCTCTAACAGGGACCATCATGTCAATGCTTCTCTACTCTGATCATGACTTTCTTCTCAAAGTATCCATACTGGACCCTCCACTCTTGGATCCTCATAAGATGAAACAAACTATTGATCAAATGGACTCCCAAATCCCATGTCAAATTTGGAAGTTCATTACCTCTGATCCCCACTAGCTGTTGGTGTGCCCTACTGGTAACTGTCGAAAGAACTCCAACCTCATCACAATGAGAGTTTGAATATGCAGCAACCTCTGAGATATCCTCTATCCCATGGCCTAGGATACTCCTCATCACACCCATGGATTCAACTGTCTTCCCTTGATGATCCACCCCTATCCTGATGAATGCAATCAAGACACTCCTATCAAGTGGTCTCAGCCTACCAACTCTCCATGTCCCCTTCCACTATCTAGATCCCCCTGTGTTGTTGTCAATGATGAAAGTATCGGGAAATGCTATCATAAATATCTGCAACCAATTGTAGGAATGGAAAGTATCATATTCTTTGGTCAATCCAAAGGACTTAACCAAAATCTCTTCCATCGACACCCATGGTAAATAATCTCCTGTACTCATCACTGAACACCAACCATTGGGTACAACAGTAGATACCTCTACCAACTGCGGGTCAATAATTCTCCATCCATCATCACTCATGCAACTGCTGCTACGGTGAAGGTGATCTCCCATATATGTATACTACTGCAAGGGAGAGGAATCTCCATGCTCTACTAAGTACATCTCCTCCCTGCAATCCAATGCATCCCTCTGAATCCCACTATACAACTTTGTATGTCCTTATGAACTACCACTCATCACTTTGTGCCCCTGCATACTCATGTGATCTCCTATATACACCTGTAACATCATGGATCCTGGGTGTAGTACAGGGTCATCCTCTACATGAAGGTCAACCAATCCTGGAACAAAAATGGAAGTGTCCTCATAACTTCCCCTGGCTCTGGAATCCCCATGTGTACGTGTGTTCTGAACTGTCTCAACACCCCTCGTGAAGGGTGGTCCTTGTGACCTATGGACATCCTCATGTATCTCTAGACCATATCTCTCCATACTCATCAGTGATCTTGGGTACTCTTCATGCTCCTCCCTCAACTGGTGCTCCACTGCCAAACCACCAACATCCTCTCGCAATGTGGCTGAGGGATATACCTGACTCTCTGCTAAAATAGATGTAGTGGTTCTTTGTCTAATTTTCTCAAGGAGCTTCTCTGATCTGGACTTTGATTCTTGAAGGGTTGTCTGTGTGCCTTTCGAGAATATCCATGTGCCCACCAACTCATGAGTGAGTCGGTCCACCTCAACCTCTTGCTTCCTTATTGCGCTGTGATACATCTTGGCAACCTCCAATAGGTAATACCTATCCCTCAACAATTGTTGGTAGTCGACCCTCATCACAATCACTCTCTCCCTGAGTGTATGGAAGTCATCAATGACAAGTCCCCCATCTGAACTATCCTATGCCATCGAGGCCCTCCAACAATAATCTTCCACCAATGCATGTGTATCATCAATGCATCTAGTGGCTGCCAAGATCATGTCCTCATTGACTCTCAACTGTCCTGCCAAGTGTCGTGACTCCTGGTCACAATTCCATTGAGGAGATACCTCATGCCTCTCATTGCTAGTGTCAACAATGGAATCCCCAACAACACACTCCTCAAAATATAAGGAACTAAACTGCCCACTGTCCCCTGTGTTACTAATTCCTCCTATATGCCACTGCACACCATCACCAACTATGACCCCTATCTGAATCATACCATATCCTGTATGGGAAGTCGTATCCTCCTGTGCACTCACCCTACTAATATCATCTGCACCTGGATCCCATACAGATGTGTCCAGACACTTGCTATGGTCATTCCGACCAATAAGGAGTGCATCCTCATCACTGTAGATCGATCCTGGGAGTAAATGTCCCAACAAGTGATTGGTCTCCACAACCTGATCCATCAATGGAATCTCCAAGAGTGGTGATTTACTCTCCTCATACTGATAGGTATGTGTAAGTTCAACTATCTCCAAGCCATACCTCTCCTCTTGGGTCTACAGATCCATATGTTCCTTGTGTACAATCCCCACAAAAGGCTCCTTTACCATATCAGGAATGCCACTGATATCCTCATGTGTTGTGGCTAGCATAGGTGACTGAGGAGATGAAAAAAGTGGCTCACTCATCATAGGAAGCTCATCATTCTCCATACATGACTTCTTGGAAGCCATGTCTACACCCACCGATAGGTCATCCAACCTCCTAATCTCATCATGTCTAAGTGCCAACACATATGAATTCTCACAAGTGTCACAACTATGTTGAAGTGTTGAATCCTCAACATTACCTGATGGGGAAGATGAAGGATATGCACTATCATCCTGTCCATACAATTATCCCTTAGATGCCCAAGAGTCACTAGCCTTATCAGACCGCTCCAAATAGGCATCTATGGTTGCATTCACATCCATCTCCTCATCCTCGTAGTCATAGTGCACCTCAACAATGTGCACCTTCCCTTTACCCCTACATATGTGATTTGGCTTCCAAGGCACTTTACAACTATAGCAACACTCCCTGCATCTAATGGGTGTAGGCTCCATCTGTGCTCCTGTCAATCCACTCGCTGGTAATGATGTATCTAGATCCTTATCTGATTTTCCCCTTAGGCTGGCAGGAAAACCAGCTCTGATACTAGTGTAATGTTCCTGACTGGGCTAGTCTAGGAAACACTGCTAATGTGTGTGTAGGATCAATGGTCTACAACATATAATTGATCATACAAAAAATAAATGCAACAAAGGACTGCAAAGTTTGTATTATGATATCTCAGTGGATTACAAAATGGCTGAATGCAGCTGAATAAACTGACAATACTCGACTAGATCAAAAGACAAAGGATCTTAGCTGTAATACAAATAAGAAACTAAAAGATAATACCCGGAATATGGGAGCACTGTGGAATCAATGGATTCGTTGGGACTATGGCAACTTTGACGGTAACTGCTGGAAGTCTGGAAAGTTTTCCCTGGGAGATATACTTCTTGGAATTGCCTGGAAATTGTCCCAAATGATATGCCCTACTCTAATCCTCAGTACTGGTATCTGTCGGGCCCCTCTGCTGATGAATCTGGACCTCGGATGGATACTCCTGGGGGAATGTGCTCCTCTTCTTTTGGCAAAATCTGTCCTAGTCATTCCACTGTCGGAATTGGACGAGATATGTCTCAAAACGACTACCTTGGTCTACTAGGAAATGGGTCGAAAGGATTTCCCTGAATTTGGTCTGATGCTCGCTCTGGAACCCTAAATGTGCTCGCCAAAAGTGTCACACGTCCAAGTCTGGAAAATGCATCCCAGTTGATTCCTTTATCAGAATCTAATGAGGAACTAGGAAAAAGATTCTCCTTTCCCTCCTATCAAATGGGTCGAAGGGAAATCTCAGAAGTCTCCCTGGATGGGATAAGTCAACTAAAAACCCTCTCAGAAGCTGCACCCTCACTCTAGATGAATGCGCCCTTGCCGTTGAATATTGTGTAACTGCTGTTGAAGAATGATGCAAGACCTGAATGATCTTCTCGGTGACTAGGGTGTGTCTCTCAACACCGAAATCATCCAACTGGTGTCTTCCTTCTAGAATCCACTGAACTATCTCTCCTGAGATGCGCCTCTTCTTCTCATTGACAAGTCATAATCTGCATAACGATGAATTAGGTCGCTAACTCTTCTCTTATAGCTTTCCAAAACTCTAATTCACTACTGAAACCCTAATTCATTTTTTACCTTTTCCCTTCAAGTGAATTTTACTTTATTTTTTTATTCCTTGATTAAATCACTTAATTAATTAATCATTTTACCTCTAAAAAGTGATTTATCCATCCTTATGGCTTCTCCGGCCACTGAAAGTCACTTCTCATCATCTTATCCTGTAGTACTCTTCTTCCCAATTCCGATGAGCTATTACACTAAGAGGTTTCTCCAAGCAATATGCCCATTATGACCTTCTTAGTGAAATTAATTAAGATATGGCCCATAATAACTCAAAATTACATAAATCGTTGGAATGCAATGAAACCAAAACCAAGCTGTGAGGAATGGATCCTGATGGTGAACGATGCAAGTCAGGCCCAATAAAACCCCTTAATCTCTCGAACTCTCTGTCACCCATATCTGGCTACTCTGGTAGGCATAACACTCTGTAAAGTTATATTGTCTCAAAATGGGGTCATTACATCAAAGGAAAATCGATGAAAGGGGCATTGGCACCATCAAGCACAAATGAAGTTGGTAATGTGGGCACTAAGGTCCACTTAGGCTTATAGGGAATTGCAAGTCTCCTATATATAACATTCTTCATCTAAATAAAATTAAGGCATTTTCTTTGGATGTCTCCTATACACGTGTGTTGTAGTCTATTTATTTAGATAAATGCTATGTTCCTTGCAATGTATTGTGTTCTCCAACTGTTGAATAAGTGGCTAAGTATAAGTATTGTTGGGATGTTTTAAATACTAGCAGAGTAGCTAAATAGCTGTTGGTTAACGCTGATAAACGCCCAAAGACTGATAAGATGAAAGGAATCCTTAAAAGAATATATTAAATTTTATTGTTGATTAACAAATAAACGGTTGGGCTTCATTTATCTGGTGTTAATATTTTAATTTCTGTTAATCACTTACGTTAAAAGTAATTTTTAAATATGATTAGGTAAATGTAAAAAAGTAAACACATAAACAGATGTCTTTATAATAGCTAAGAAGTTAATGATTGAAATTACAGCCATTTATTTTGTGTGACTACTAAGAATATTCCAGCCATATTTAATCCTGTCCATAAAAAACTTATTAAGCACTAAACCCCTAAACTTATTAAGCACTAAACCCCTATTAAATCTACCCATTGTCAATAGGTAGGTGTAAACCGAACAGTTGAACATGTACCTACTGTTGAATTGACTTGGTTGAGTAAGACATACTACGTTTCATTCTTTTCAGTTTTTCCTATTCCAATATTTCTTATCCAACTTTATCTGCTTTCGTTCATTGTATGAGCGAGGAAGACGGGAGACTGAGGATCAGAAGGTGGAGTAGAACGGGACATCAATAGGTGAGAATGCTCTATCCTCACCACTCATTATGGTTTTATGTGCAGACTCAGTTGTATGCGCCATTCGTTGTGTTTTTATACTGAGTGACATTCTTTTCAGTATTTCTGATTCCAATATGTTTTTTCCAACTTTATCTGCTTTCGTTCGTTGTATGAGCGAGGAAGAGTGTTACTTTGTGTGTTCCACTTCTTTAAGATACTTATAGAACATACCAGATGTAAATTTGATTTGCGCTATGCAACATACATACATAGCACGCCTAATCTTTCATGTAAACTAGATTTCATTTTTATACCATACATATGTAGCTTTGTAGTTGAATCTTGGAGGATGAAATTATCCCATGCCCCAAACAATTCTAAAATTATCCGTCTCCGAGATTCGGCGCCCGATTGTAGAGAAATCTGCAGAGGAATTGACTGCAACGCCCCCTACCTTGGAGTCCAAAGTAGAATCGGCCCTGCTGGAATCCGAGGAGGAAGGTGTCCAAGTGCCCGAAAAAGCCGAGCACGTTAAAGAAGTGTCTGCAGTTGAAGCTCCTACCGATGCCGCGGCTGTTGAAACGGCAGCAGAATTAAAGGGTGAAGAATCATAGGCCAAGGAAGAAGCACCTGCTGAAGTTTGGCTCCGGTACCCTTATCCACAGCTGAAGCTCTTGAACGTTGCCGTTCCAGCTTAAAATAATCCAAAATCCTTGCCGACGTGAATCTTTCCGCATGGAAACAATTAGTAATTCGTTCTAAGGTATACCATATGAGAACAACGGTGACAGGAAACAATAGATTTCAGGTATAATTATTCATCAACACAGATTCCAGGTATGCGTACAACGTTGCATACATGATGAGATTGTAGCATGTGCAGGTTGTTATTTGTGCTATGAGAGAAAATAATTTAATGATTTACCGTCCCATTATTGGAGACCGAGTTTTCATCCCTTTACCTGTAGGTTTTGGGTTCGCAGGCGAGTTTTCGTCCCTTTACATGCAGATTTTGGTTCACTGCCTCTGTTGTCCGTCCAAATGGTAATTGAATCTTTGAATCAAGTAAATGTCAGGTTGAATCTTTGAATCTTTTAATGCAAGAAAATGACCTATGTCATCCACATAGGCTTCCTTGGTGAAAGGCCCAAACTAGACAGTTCTGCATTGAGCTGGCGAGCCATATCATTATGGCCTAGAGTCTATATGAAAAATAAAATGTTCTTTTAAGCTATCGAATCTAAATGCATAAGTGAATATGAAAATTAATATGAATAATCTAAATCCTAATAATAATATAAAACAATACAAATGCTAATAGAGAGAATAGTACACCACTATCATTGGAAATGAAACTTAATCAGGACATATCCTTTTCATAGAAATCAACAAGATGATATGAAACAACGTTAGTTGCATATTAGTAACTGAGATAGCTCACAACTAATGCACATGAATAACCATAACCCTTGAACACTCTAGCAGGGTTCATAACTTGTTGAGGATATCCCTAATCAAAATTATATAATAACCAAGATAAAATAAAAAGTTGCTACATATATCATAATAGTATTGATAACTTACTGCTAAAAAATAGATATAACCAAATCTTTTGAGTAGTTGAGAATACAAGGTATAGTATACCAAGAAATCTCCTCTCAAATAATTAAAAAGAATTAAAATGAAACAATATTAGTCATATAACAAGAGAGAATAGTCCACTACACATGTATATGAATAATTAGAATTATTGAGTTTTTAGAGAATTTTACATTTCCAAAAAACATAAATATCCATTTTTAATTAAAATTTAGTAGAAATAAGTTAGTAAAAATCAACACTATAATAAAGAGAATAGCCCACACTACATTATACAAACATCCACAAGCACCAAGAACACTTTGCACAAATACAATCGTCTACGTATAAACACAACATTCAAAAGTATGAAACAAATTGTTCATTAACATATGGATAGCTTATAATGCCAAAAAGAACACCTTTTTTCTTGAAGGCAATGCTTTTATTTATAGGTTTAGCTATCTCTTAGCTTTCCAACTCCTCGATTCTTCACCTACTTTGTATGACTAAACTTCTCAAGCTCTCAACTAACTACAACTTTTACTCTCTTAACCTTCCAACTCCTCGACTCTTCACCTACTTTGTATGACTACAAAACTTCTCAAGCTCTCAACTAACTACAATTTTCACTTTATTCTCACTTTGACTATTCAACTTGTTTGTGAGAATAGACTTCAATAAAAATAAGAACTTATTTATTTCTCAAACAAGTGAGAATTCATCAATCAAATTTATTCTTTAGAACTTATGTATTGACTCACATGCTCTCCAACACATTGTTTTTATAAATTTCACATTCTTTGGAACTTATGTATTAGCTCACATGCTCTCCAACACATTGTTTCTTGAGAACTCTCTTCATTTGCATTTGATTAGAAGTTGCATGGCCTTAAAACATATCTATTGTCTTCCATGCATCATTTTTCATTAAGCTTGTGGTTTTCTTGATAATGCCTCCTCTCTTAAGTTGATAAATATTCATAGGTAATTAAAAGAAATATTTCCATCTCCCTTCAATGTTTATTTTCTTCATCTCTCTAATCTACACCCAATCAATAAATGAACACTATAAGAATCTATGTATTACAAAGTTGTAATAGTATTCTCTCTCTATCCCTCTCTTTCACTTTCAACAATCAAAGAATTGAAATAGTGAGGAGGAGAAAAGATAAGAGAATACCTTGGCCACCCTAATCAATAAATAAACAAATTGATACAACATATAGAAACTAAGCAAATGAGACGTGTGTATCTTAAAAATTCTTTATTTAATTAAAAGATGAGAAATCATTAAATGTTAGGAATGGTCATGTAATGAATGAGGTGACTATGAATAGACAAAGCACGTAGATGATCTCTTATATGATTTTCTCAATGATATTATAAGATATAAACAAATTAATACAACACATATATTTAAATCAACATTTTTTGTAAAATAAATTACATAAGTTAATTAAGAAATCCTACCAATAGTTTAATAAAACATAGTAGCCATGAAATGGAAGTCCTATATGTGTTGCAATTAATCAATTTATATGTAATTGATTTTGATGAATATGATCCTAAACTTGAATTTTTTCCATTTCTCACCTAATTTATATGTAATTGAGTTTGTGGAATAGTATCCTAAACATGTATTTTTCTCATCTCTTATTGCATTATGTTGTCATTGATGTCAAAAGGTTAATGTATTGTCATAGTAACATCATTGATGTATCGATTGTTGGATTATGTTGTCATGGATGTAATTGATGTGTGAGGGATAATGTCATGAGGTGTCATGAGCTGTCATAGTGATGTATTGTCATGGATTGATGTATAGATGGGATGATATAAAGGTTGGTCATTGTTGTCTTGTCATGGATGATAGGAATTACCAAAGGAATGAACTTCAAAGTGGTCCCCTTATGGTGAAATCCCTCACGGGAAGACGCTTTTTGAATTCCAAATGGTTAAGTGGTTGAGTCATCCTAAATGCCTGGTTAAGGAACCCAATGATTGATTATGAAATATTGTAATGAAGATCCATGAATTCATAAGTAGGACTATTCTAGATGGATAGTGATAGTCATGCCATTTTCGGTGATATGTGGAACGTCACATAAATCCTCACGGTTAGATAGTTATGGCCTTGTGAAGTTGGAGAACCCTCATGTGTTGTCTAGAAGCCCCTAGAAGGTCAAAGAAATCAAATTATTCTAGAAGCTCGTAAACGAAAGTTGACTAGTCAAAGTGGTTAGTCATGGGTTAAGTGGTTGCAACAAAAAAACAAATAAAAATAAATTATTTGCAACTAGTTTTGGAGAAGTTACTATTTATAAGTGGAAAAGGGGTCAGAAGTGGGCTAACCCCTAAAAGAAGGAAGTTGGTTAGAGTTGGTTAGATGAGGAAGCTACTTGGAGAAGTATAAATAAGAGAGAAAGGGTCTCTTATGAGTGTGAATCTCTTGAGCATATTCAAGATCTATTGTTGGTGAAAGATTCATTGCAGGTACTCATGGACACATCAGAACTTCCATAAGTTTGAGGTATTGGCGATGAAAGTTTCAGAGTTTCAAAAATACTCAAAAACCTAGTTTTTGAGATGTTCTTGGGATAAAAATATAATAGTGTGTGTACGCATGTAGGATAATAGTATAATAGGGTGTGTACATAGGCGGGTTGGTAGTATAATAGGGCACGTGAGGGAAAAGCCATAAAATCTTGATCAAGTGTTGGTGCCAGGTTCCTGAAATTCGAAGAAAGTTCCGAGAACAATGGTCTATTGGTTCATATATGCTACAAAATATATGGTATGGTTATATGTTGTCTTCATGCTTATATTTTCTCATGGTATGGTGAATGCTTGAGGCATAATTTGTATGGTTGTTTTTATGTCTAAATATGCTAGTTGGTTGGTTGAGTAGTTCAGATCTATTCCGATTGAGGAATATCCATAATCTGTGATGTTGTATGGTTGAGGGAAATGAATAGGTTGTTGGATGACATATATATGTTTGTGATTGGTTATGGTATAGATTTCATAGTGAAAGGAAGAGTGCAATGATAGACCATAAGTGGATGTTAGGAAGAAATGGTCTAAAGTGACAGAAGGTTAAAGTTTTAGAAACCCTAGTTTCTGAAGGTGTATGGAGGCTTATAGTGGGCCAGGGCGTGTACATACATGTGTTGCAGTATAGGTAGGTCGCGTACATATGAGAACTGTAGTATAAATAGGTTGTTTACTTGTTGACAGATTGGTATCTGTTTACAAGCTGAATCTTGTATTTGAGGATTGATTCCTCTTGTCAGTTGGTGCTAAGATTTGTAGGCTAGGTCTTGCATTGAGAGTTGGTGCTCTTGTGGAGTTTTTACTCTTTTTAGTTGATGACGATAAACCCCAAGGATTGTAGTTTGTAATACAAAAGAAAGTTGTACATATATCTTATGTGCCTTGTGTTCCTTATGTTGATAGTTTATTGATGATGTTTGTTGCTGAGATATGATTACATTATAAATAATGAATATTGAGTAAGTGGTGATTGCTAACAAAGGTTTTTTGTAAAAAAGTTGTGAAAATACCCCTACACTGATTCATGTCCCGCCTCTCAGTGTGGTCGGTGTGTCCAATAATTGGTATCGGAGTAGGCCTTCATCACAATCCTTACAAGCTTGAAGAAGATCCATGTACACACAAATGGATGAACATGCAGATGAAGTTCCCCTCTTTGATGAGAAAAATTACTCTTCATGGAGAATATAAATAAAAGGTTTTTTGAAGGAAAAAGGAAAATATATTTGGAATGAATCTATTAGTGTATCAATTCCCTTGAAGAATCAGTCAAATTTTGCAGCACAAAAGGAAGCAAAGAAAAAAAATGCATTAGATTTCAAGACCATTTTCAATGGGATCTCAAGTTCTATCAAAGAAAGCATGGGAGAATGTACTTCCACCAAGGATATATGGTTGAAGCTAGAGAAAGTATATCAAGACAAAGAAGATAATTCCATCAAGGAAAATGAAGGTAAAGACTCTCCAAAATCTTCTGATTATAATACTCCTAGTGAAGGTGAATGTTCTCTTACAAATGAAGAAGAAAATATAGTAGAATTTGTGTAGATGAAGAAGAAGAGTTATTGAAATTTAAAGAAAAAGTTTTATTTGAGTTAGGTGATGTTAGCATGGAAATAGGACATTATTCAATTTCTTCTGAGTATCTTGAAAAATGCATTAATGAAGTCCTAGAAAAGTACCCAAAGAATATCATGGAACTAAAGCAAATGCTCAAAGAACAAGAAGAAAGAAAAAATACACAATTAGAAGAAAAAGAAGAAGAGATCAAAAGACTAAAGAATGGAATAATTAATCAAGCAAAATAAAAGAAGCAAGTAGATGATGAGCTTAGAAAAATTATTGTAGTTAATGTCAATCTTAAGACCAAAATTGAAGAAGCCAAAAGATTAAAGGAACTATTGAAGAATCAAGTAAATGAAAAGGAAGAGTCATGCCATAAGTTGGAAGCTAAGGTTGTTGATCTTAGATAGAAAGTAGAAAAGTCAAACACTCACATTAAGTTCATGAATAGCTCAACAATATTGGATGATATCCTAGATAGCCAAAGATTTCCAAATGATAAATGAGGTCTTGGATTCAACAAGGAAGCTGCTCACCATGAAGATAACACTTCTAAGAAGCATGAGGTAATTCCTTCATTCTCAAAAGGTGGAAGAAATGCTGCAATTCAACCATATACACAAAGAAAGTAAAATTTCAAAAGAACAAAGCAAGGAAGACATCAAGAAGCCATATTTACACCTCCTAAGAAAATTCATAAGAGAGACACCTTCAAGGTGGACACCAGAGCAAAGGTATGAAAATGTTTTTTATGGTCACTGCTACTCATGTAATGAATATGGTCAAAAATCTTTGGATTGCATACATTATTTAAGGAAAGATAATGGAAGGTTTCATAACACCGTAAGGCGTTGGATATGTAATCAAGTGGGACACATTACTGCTCATTGTCACACCATGAGATGCTACAACTGCAGTGGGTTTGACCACAAATCCGAGGATCACTAGAACACAAGAAAACAGTCCATGAAGAGTGCTTCATATAGCATGACAAGAAGAAGACATAAAGCTAAGAAGGAAGACAATGTTGAAAATATGGAAGCTCAGAGCTCAAGTTCTAAAAATATGATACACCTTCATAAGTGGGTGAAGAACACTGAACAACTAGAACAGAAAGGAAGCCATGAGGAAAGCTCAAGTTTGACATTTTTAGAAGCATATGCAGGCTCCTATGGAAGAAGTCATGTACATATGTGAGTTGACCTATAGAAATGTCGTGTACATATGTGAGTTGTCTGTGTAACATGCTGTGTATCTGTGGTAAAATCCTTGCAAAAGAAGGCTATGTAGATGAGTTGCAACATGATTTGATGATATGACTATGTTTTGCAGTATCTGACATGGTTTGTTATAGGTTTTCATGACTATATTGTTGCATATATGTATGTGTTGTGATGACATATGGTTGAGTTTTGAAGCATATGCTTGATTCCTATATTGGATGCATAATACTAACTTTAGAGTATGGATGGAGGAATTTTCTATTAAGGAACAATGTTATTTATGATAGTGAAGTTATGGCACTTTGGTTATGAGATATATCATGATGATGTGATGCTAGCTAGAGATATCATTGATCTATTGAGGAACACTTTTGGAAAATGTTTAGAGATACTATTGACTGCTTAGTACTTGTTGTAGTGAATGTTTTTTGGGGCAGATATGCCATGGTACATGGCTAGTACATATGTGAGCTCCATTGATATATCTTATGATGTATTGTTAGAGGCATATTTGATGGATGTCTTGGTGCATGGATTTGGCATGTGGTCGAACTACATATTGGGGCATGTAGTTGATGAGTTGATGAGGTGATTATGTGTACATCATTGATGAGTCATAGCTTGGTCTATAGCTGATGCATGATTGGTAAATGCTTGGTACATTAGTTAAGGAACTTGCTAGCAACACGATTGGCACATGGTTTATGGTTGATATGGCATACATATATGGGAACACACCTTGAGTGTGGTTCATCTTATTGAAGTTTGGTGCATGATTGATGCATTTTCTATGGTACAAGTAGTAATACATGTTTGGTGCATGGTTGATGCACTTGTAGATTGCAGATGATTGTTGGTGATAGTACTTGATTAAAATACATCATTAGTATTGCTTGATTAGCATATACTTTGATACATGATGTATGGAATAGTTGAGACACTTGCTATGGTTCTTGGTTGGTACATTATTTGATGTCTGATGGTTGAGATACATAACTTGACACATCGTTTGTGGCACTTGGTTTATGATAGAGGCATATCATATGTGATACAACACTTGTTTGAGGAACATGGTTGGCATGTTGATGATGATATTGGTAAATTGATAGAGGCACTTGTTGATCCTGATATATGCTTGGTACACTTTTTGGCACATATTCTTGGCATATATACTTCAATGATGAGATCTTATTGTATGGTGTTGATGTGCATGGTTGGCACATGGTATGGTATAGGATGTACATGGTTGATTTTTTTTTCTTGATTCTCTATTCATTGTTAACATATCATTTTTCTTCATGAAGTATGGTATGGAACAAGACTGATGCATGGGCAGGTCCAAGGATCATCATAGAAAGAGAAAATCATTATTGAGAACTTGATCTATGTTCCGGTTTGAGTAGTATCATTTGCAACATAAGCAGATTGTAGTAGCAACATATTTTTCATCTTACAAAGAAGACATGGGGAGACATACCCACAGGGGGAGTTATTCTTCTTCCCATTATTTAAGGAGGAGAGAATCATCAAATGCAAGATAGATAGTTAGATGCTTGGAGAGAGAGCACAAAGGCATGTTTCCAGGGGCATAAATGACCATAGGGGGAGCATGAGAGATATGTCTTCAACACTACATCAGAGTGATATCCCTTGTTCAAAATGGGATAGATTA
Organism: Picea mariana; assembly: GCA_032191745.1. Taxonomy (NCBI): domain Eukaryota; kingdom Viridiplantae; phylum Streptophyta; class Pinopsida; order Pinales; family Pinaceae; genus Picea; species Picea mariana. The sequence continues at coordinate 18,211 of JASDQU010011529.1, read as the reverse complement.
TTTAGAGGAAGCTCAAAGGCATTCAGGCAGGGGGAGAAACCCCAAAGAGACAACTACCCTTTGCCATTGATGTCAAAGGGGGAGAGATAGTCACATTGATGTTATTAATATGACTATTGATGAAGAGAATTTCCATGTTTACATGTTTCCATTAATGATTGGTGTTTACATCAATGTTGGTATTTCCATCAATGCAAAAGGGGGAGATTGCTACATTATGCTGTCATTGATTTCAAAGGATTGTTGTCAAAATGTTAATGTATTGTCATAGAAATGTCATTGATGTATTTATTGTTGGACTATGTTGTCATGGATGTAATTGATGTTTGAGGGATAATGTCATGAGGTGTCATAGTGATGTATTGTCATGGATTGATGTATAGATGGGATGATGTAAAGGTTGGTCATTGTTGTCTTGTCATGGTTGATAGGAAGCACCAAATGGATGAACTCCAAAGTGGTCCCCTTATGGTTTAAGCCCTCACGGGAAAACGCTATGTCAAGTCCAAATGGTTAAGTGGTCGAGTCATCCTAGATTGTGTTTATGGAACCCAAGGATTGATTGTGGAATATTGTTATGAAGATCCATGAATTCGCAAGTGAGACTATCATAGATGGATAGTGCTCATAATGCCATTTCCAGTGATATGTGGAATGCCACATAACTCCTCACGGTTAGAGAGTTATGGCCTTGTGAAGTTGGAGAACCCTCATGTGTTGTCTAGAAGCCCCTAGAAGGTCAAATAAGTCAAATTATTCTAGAAGCTCCTATGAGAAAGTTGACTAGTCAAAGTGGTTAGTCATGGGATAAGTGGTTGCAACAAGAAAATAATTAAAAATAAATTAGTTGCAACTAGATATGGAGAAGTTACTATTTGCGGAGAAAGTAGTTATAAGTGGACAAGTGGTCAGAAGTGGGTTAGCCCCTAAAAGAAGGAAGCTGGTTAGAGTTGGTTAGATGAGGAAGATACTTGGAGAAGTATAAATAAGATAGAAAGGGTCTCTTATGAGTGTGAATCTATTGAGCATATTGAAGATCTATTCTTGGTGAAAGATTCATTGTAGGTACTCATGGATGCATCAGAAGTTCTGTAAGTATGAGGTATTGACGGAAAAAGTTTTGGAATTTCAAAAAATAAACAAAACCCTAGTTTTTGAGATGTACGTGGGTGAACAATATAACATGGTTCCTACCTATGTGGGATACCAATATAATAGGGTTCGTACATACATGGGATGGTAGTATAATAGGGCATGTACATGAGGGAAAAGCCATAAAAGATTGAGCAAGTGTTGGTGCCAGGTTCCTGAAGTCTGAAGCAAGTTCCCATAAAAATGGTCTACTGGTTCAGATCTACTATAGAAGATATGGTATGGTTATATGTTGTCTTCATGCTTACATTTTATCATGGTATGGTGAATGATTGAGGCATTCTTTGTATGTTTGTTTTGATGTCTAAATATGGTAGTTGGTTGGTTGAGTAGTTTAGATCTGTTATGATTGAGGAATATCGATAATCTATGATG
>JASDQU010011529.1:0-16549 GCA_032191745.1 Picea mariana | reverse complement strand
AGATTGGGCTGAAGTGAAAGGCAGAGTGCAGTGACAGATTAGAAGTGGATGTGACAGAGGAAGAAAGGCTCTAAAGTGCTAGAAGGTTGAAGTTTCAAAAACCCTAGTTTCTAAAGGTGTACACATGATGACAATGGGACAGGGAGCATACATACACATGCTGCAGTATAGGCAAGTCACCTACATACGTGAGTTGTATTATAAATAGGTTGCATGCCTATTGACAGATTGGTATATGTTTAGAAGCCGAGTCTTGTATTTGAGGATTGATTCCTCTTCTCAGTTGGCGTTGAGATTTGTAGGTTGAGTCTTGCATTGAGAGTTGGTGATCTTGTGGATTTGTTACTCTTTTCAGTTGATGTTGATAAACCCCAAGGATTGTAGTTCGTAATACAAAAGAAACCTATAGATATATCTTGTGTGCCTTGCATTCTTTATGGTGATTTTTTATTGATGATGTTTGCTAGTGAAATATGAATACATTATAAAAAATGAATATTGAGTAAGTGGTGATTTATAAAAAAGGTGTTTTGTAAAAACATTGTGAAAATACCCCTACATCGATTCACCCCCCACTCTCATTGTGGTCAGTGTTTCCAACATCTCTCACCCACTGTCCTATATCATCTCAAGACAACTCTCTTTCCTACACAACCCAAAAAAATAGAATTAATAAAAAAAATTAAAATCTAAAACAATATATGCAGTAAGAGAGGATTGTATTAAGCATGGAAAAGAATATCTAAGAATAATCAATGTAAAAACAATATCTATGGGAATTTCTTGTCATTTATTTTCTTGGAAGAAAAAATTCTACACAGACAACCTTTAAGGTAAAAATCCCTTGATGTCTTAGTTGATGCATTTGTACTTCTCAAGGAAAAATTTCATTCATGGATTATTTTTTACACATTACTAAAGGAGAATGCATTGATATCATAGCCATACACTTATATGTGGCTTAGTTGATGCATCTGTACTTCTCAAGGAGAAATTTCATTCATGGATTTTTTGTTGCACATTACTAAAGGATAATGCATTGATGTCATAGCCATACACTTATATGCCCATTTCATTCATGGATTAGTTGTTACACATTACTAAAGGAGAATGCATTGATTTCATATCCGTACACTCATATGTCCATATGTACACCATCAATCTCTTGGACTTATCATGTAATGCTAAATTACCCCAGGTGTCTTACAAGTTAGAAATAAAAAAATTGCCTAGAGATTGATTAAAATTGGAGAGAATATAAGTAATGATTTTCTGACAATGTTTTCATTTGGAGCTCAACATAAATCCATTGTTGTACAATCTAAACTAATTGCTTTGTGATTTGCATGAAAAATGAAAGTACCAAGAATTTGTTGAAATTTGGTTCACAACTTGGCCCCAAGATTCTAAGAAACCTTCTCTATTCGAGTAATGTGAAACTCAACTTCAGGAAAAATACATCACTTCTTATGTTTGCACGCTGCTACAACTACCCACTAATTGCATTTTTTATTCACAAGGAGAAAAACCCATCACGACTAATGTTGAGGGATTGCTACATATTTCCACTAATATCATTTTGTCTCATTTTGTCTTCCTTAGGGAAAAACAAATCATTGTTTATCTTTACATGTTGCTACAATTACTTTTAAGTGCATGTTGCATAAAAAAAGGTAAATTGCCTAGCATTTGCTGAAATATGGTGATATGATAGAGTTCATCACCTTGAGTATTTTTTTCTTCTTAAGCACTACAAAATTCTATTGGATGACCTAAAATGGTTGTATTGGATCTATGTCAAAATTGAAAATGTCATTAAAAAAATGGCTTGTAGTTGGGTTTTAAGATTAAAATAAATTTTCTCTTTTGGAGAAATGTGAAATTCTATATCCAAAGGAAAAGATGCCTCATTACTTGAGTTGACGTGGTGTTGCCTCAACATGTTGTTGTAGCTATCCATTAAGTGCATTTTGGCCTCCCAAATTAAAAAAATACATTAATGATTGTGATAATGCAATGTTATAGCTCTTCTTGAAATGCATAATGAGTGCATGTTCAGATGTTGTTGAAACAACCCACTATGTTTTTTTTTCCTTCCCAAGATAAAACACATCACTTTTTCACTTACTGCATTTCTTTAGCCAAAAACACAATTCCAATTCACGTGACGTTCTACCACAATCCATTATTGAGTGGATAGTATTCAGTTTGATTTAAGATTGGCCATATTATCTCTCTTTCATGCATTAAGCCACATCCATTTCTCCTAGATGGGGAAAAGACATTGCAATGGCTAGAGGAGTCTTTATATTATTGCGTTGAATATCAGATTTCCCATTGTCATAATGTCGATCCTCAAGGGCTCAAAATGCAATTGCATAGGCCTTTTCAAAATCAATGCCACTGAAGTATGATCTTCGTAGATTTTATATGATGAACTATAATTCTTTGGATAGCCTCGAATCCATCTCCTCCTTTGGAAGTTCTTGCCTACAACTTCAATGAAGAAATACAAATGCGTTGATGAGGATGGGTGTATTCTAGTGTGATTTTAACATGATTTATAAATCATAAACGATGCTCGGTTGCTGTCACAATAAAGTTTGTGTTGCTTTTCTTTCATTAAAAAGATGTCACGAGGATTCCCTCTATTTCGCTCGTCTATGTTATAAAGATGAATATTGTGTTCCAGAAACCAATTATTCATTTATCGCTTGCCACATGGTTGATAGTTAAAAGTAAGATATGTCGTTATGCCCTTTTATCACTCCTATCTTCTTATCATTTACTCTCTTTGAGTTTAATGTTTCTATTTACCGATTGCATTAACTAGGCATGCTTCTTTGTAATATGCAAGATAGTGTATTGATTAAGATTAAGTAATCATTCATATTATCACATAAATTTTAATTATCATAGTTATATTATAAATCCATCTGAATGATATTAATGAATACTTTTATTAAAGCCAAGTTAGTTAATGCTTATGTAATGCAAACTTAAGTAAAACCTTAACCTGTAATGTAGATACTTTTATGTGTGGTGATACATCTATGCATTTGGATTAAGTTTACATTTGTTTAATTCTTCTTACATGTCATACATATATGATTAAAATAAACCAGTCACTCATCATATGCATATGCATACATTCAAGGAAAAAAATGCACCAAGGCATTTTAATAAAACAATTGTGAAAAAGTATGTTTTGAATTCATCTATAAGGAACAAGTAAACATTCATGCACATAAAATAATATTAAATATTCTTCTACATCTCATTATCATTCAATCACAACTACTTAATGGCTGAAGGAAAGGAGTGAAGAAAACATAAACCATTCAATCATAAGTTGCAAGAGGGAATAAGCAAAAAAAAGTGTTTGTCCATCTAATCTTTCGGTGAAAACCAATAACTTCAAAAAACATCCACCAAAAATCAAAGGAACAATAAAAGAACATCAACATTATTAAAACCTCACATGACTTATTCATAACCAATTCACACTTAAAGATGAGGAATGCCAATAACCAATTAAATAATACAAGAGCATTAAGTCATATAGAATTTCTTAGCCAAACAAGAGACTACTCCATCCCTATGGGAAAGAAGGATCATATGAAGTAGTAGGAAAAGATCATTCCAATTGTCCGTTAAAAGAACTCAATGAAGCACTAAGTCCCAAAGAGTACGAAACATCCACAATGAAGTATTCATGTAGAACAATATAACTAGAGAGCCCATTCATCACCAACACAACTAGATGGTGAGTCAAAATCATTCAACATAAAGTAATGCCAAGTCAAACTCACTCATGAGAAAACATTACGATCATATTAAATACAATAAATTAATCATTCAGAAATATACATGCAACAAGTAAGAAAAAAGGGATTCAGAGTCCCTAGGGAATGGTGAGTGTTGAGTGGTCAACAAAGACATAAGAGAATAGAGGGGGAGATGACTATGCAAGATATTGATACCATTAAAAACACTATCACAATTAAATTTAAAAATATAGAATAAGAGAAAGTTAAATTACTATAAATAGATTATTAACTCAACTTAAAAAACCAAAAGTAACTTTCTAATTTAGCTAGATGAAAGAAGAAAATTAGAACTCTTACTACCTTCATAGTGAAACTAGCTCTAAACAAAATAATTGTAATTATTGTAATGCTAAGAAAGTGAAGGATAAAAATGACCTTATCTTAGAATGCCCTCCCTTTGCACACACTGGTTCTCACTTACAAATTATGGGTAACACTATCGGTTTCCATAACATGTTAGTTCATCAAAGCCAAATAAATCCATGGATTTTTTTCTCAAATCTTGTCCATCACAGTCTAAACGAAATGTAAAATGTATTACTTAATTTCTTATAAGAAATGTAAAATGTATTACTTAATTGCTTATCAATTTTCTTAAGGTTGAATAATGAAAATTGGGTCTCAATGGACATGGACAACAAGTTTTTTGGTCATTTCATGAGACGTCATGGAAGAAATTTGATACAAGATTACATTTTAGTTATGCATACCATTCACACATTAATAGGAAAACTAAAGCTTTTAATATAAACATTGGGAATTGTTGGAATAATGTCAAAATATCAACTATTTGGTAGAGTTGGTTTCAGGGTTGTTATAGTTGTATTCATTTATAGCTTCTAGGTTGTTTTCAGATCCACAAAGGTAGGGGTTTGTTATAGGATTTCCTAGCCTATTTATTTGTAAGCAATTTATCAAATTATAGAATAGATTGTGTGAGCCTAGATTCACTTGTGATGTGCCCTTGTGGCCTCACTGTTATTGATTTTAATTTGGTATCAGAGCCATGGTGTGTCGCTAGAGTAAGGAGTTGAACGTTGGAGAGGCTGCACAAATTGAGCTTGGAGTTGATCGCTGGTTTGAGTGCGTGTACAAGAGTTTATGCAATATTCTAAGGAGAAGAGAGTCGTCAGCGTAAGGGAGCTAGAGCTATTGACTGTCAGTCTCTTTATTGTCTTCCCAGGGTTCGTTGTATGCTGTGACACATGCGCTGTCTGCATTTGGATGAGCTAGTTGGATTAGAGTTTTTTATTTGTTGCTATATTTATTCCGATCACACCCTTGCATTTTCCTTGTAACCACAACAAAAGGAAGTTGCAATTTCCCTCTAAATTTAAACTCTCTGCAACTGTTATTGCATATGGATAAACTTCCCAATGCCCTCTCTCGTATAGCCAGTACCGTATGACTTCATCCTACCCGGCTTCCACTCTAGGAAGACTTGCCAGAAATCGTTTAGCCGTGTGTGAAGTTATATTGGGATTACTCTCTGCGTGTTTGTATTTTGATCTGCCAAAGCGAGCAAGAGACAAAAAGAACGATGAGCACATCAAACAATGGGGTGGACCAGAACATGAAGCTACAAGGTGCCTACGTGAAGAGGAGGAGCACACACTGCCTGTGACCTGCGTGAAGCGTGTGAATGGCCACTGTTTATGTTGTAGAATAAATCATTGCTGATCGGATTGAGCCTACTTGGAGGAGATCCGATCACTGTTGAAGTATTGTGTGTCTGTGTTGAGGAGATCCGATCGCTGCTACTAGCCTGGGAATCTCGAAACAAGAGTCATTGGATAAAGTGGATCGCTGCTGCTAAAGGAGCCGTAGACGTGTGGAGGGGTTTGGTGATGACCTGAGAGTGCACGAGTGATTCAGCGTGGAGGAATCTGCTGAGATAGCCACTCAGTTCCCGATCCACTGTCGTGTTGACTTGTGAGCCTGTATTCCTTTTGTCTTTTGCAATTTATACAGTGTGTCCGCTAGATATTAAGTAGCTATCATTCACTAGAAGCTATGACATATGAGCTGTGTGAGGATCTGTTGTTGTAGATTCGTTATCAAGGAGTCGACCATAGTGAAATTGACAACTGCAGACCTGTTTGGAGCTGCCACATATCAGATCTGTTGGAGAATTCATTGAGAGGAGCCACCTACGTTGAAGTAATTGTGGGGTGAAAGGGTTGTGAGAGATCCATTGTTTGCTGTAAGAGTGGAGGTGTATGGACTAGAGGTGCGCTCAGATCGCTGCTTCTCAAATGGTGTAATAGAAACGGTTTTGTTATTCTCCATATGTTGTTACTGCCATTCTAGTATCTGATCGTTTCTTCCAGTGTGCCCAGTTCGCTGCTAAGGGCAATTCATATTTGTTCAATGTGTTAGCATCTTTTCTCACTGTTCCGATGAGCATGATTGCATCCAGTAGAAGGTGAAGTTGTAATGGGCTATCAAAGAAGATTGAAACATTTCCAGAGAGAACAGGGACAGGTCGAGAGGAAGAATCAAAGGGCAGAGGCAGTACATTTTTCAGATTAGTATGATGTGTTTCTAGCTGTAGAACCTATGTTTGATGAGCAGAATGTTGAGCTAGATATGAATGAAAAATTTGATGAATTATATGAAATCGTGATGCCAAATATGCCATTCTTGTCAGGTATAGATTATGAACCTTCAGCAACTGAAATAAAAAAATTGCTATGGTTAGTAGATTTACCGCATTATGATCAAGAAGATGGTGTCAATTTCTATGATAAGAGAAGAGGTGAAATAGTATTACAACATATTATATCAGCAGTGGATGAAAATATATTATCTAGTATTTTGCTTGAATTTGGTGAAGTATGTAGCCCAAAAATATTTTGGGATATTCTTGAAATGAAGAAGTGGAGTGAGGATGTTGAAGTTCATGAAGATATTGATGTTGAAAATGATGATTGTGTTGAAAACATTGTAGCTGAAATAGAGACTGAAGATGGTAGTATTGAAGTTGCAATGGTTAATGAAGACAGTGCCAATGAAGTAATCCGTGATAATGAGGAAACTACTAATGCAATATGTAGTAATTTGATGAATTCAACAACTCAGATTGTTGATGAACTGGAATGTGCTAAAGCTGATGAAGACAACTATAAAACAATTCATGACACTAAAAACCTTGTGGAGGAAGATCTATTTGAAGGAGAGACATATGAAGTCAGATTTGATGAAGACAATTCATCTAATGAAAAGTGGTTAAAATTGATGCATGAGAAACATCTTATTGATGAGTTGTTGTTTGGTGAGAAGAATGGTCCACTTGCATACACAAATCAAGTGGAAGACAACTTTATTGTTGCAAAGAAGGAAGGGAAGGAAGATGAAGAGGAAAAAAATAAGAAAGCTCTCTTAGAAGAGAAAAATGAAAATAGCAAAAATTGTTTTAATATTCTAATGAATTCTTTTGAGTGTGCAGGGTTTACTAAGGAAGAATGTGATGTTGAGCACTTAGGTGAAGTGCGAGATAATGATGAAGAATTAAAACTTATTAAGGAATTTGGTTTCAAAAGCCATATTGTGATGAATGCAAAGAAACATTACATTATGATGAGGACTGTATGGACATTGAAGAAGAAGAAGATTGCATTACAGATATAGAAATTGAGTCATTTTTTTATGAAGTGGAGTCCTAAAGAAATAAAGTATTACTATGAGCTAATGTTGCAAGAATCCCTTGAGTAGGACACTGATGATTGTACTCAGAAAGAGAAACAACAGTCCACTTATGAGAATTTTGTAGAATCTGCAAGTATTAAAAATGAACTCATATTCCAAGAACTTGAAGCAATGTTGAAGAGAAAGAACATTAACCAGAAATCAAGGTTGAGAAAGAAGCAATACACAATAATGGAAATGGAGCAGAAAACAAGAGTTAAAGTGTTTCAAGTTTGGAGAAGGAAACACAAAAAGAAGGACAAACATCATACAACAACCAAGAAGGCCAAGATGAAAGCACAGTTGATGAGTCAATTGTTAAAGTTATGTTGTAATGATGTAAGCCTAGTTCAGACTTAGACCAGCAGGCATATTATTCATATTACTTGGAGTGTTGAGAATCCATTTCTCCATTAACGAGAAGTGTTGGAATAATGTCGAAATATCAACTATTTGGTAGAGTTGGTTTGAGTGTTGTTATAGTTGTATTCATTTATAGCTTCTAGGTTGTTTTCAGATCCACAAACTTAGGGGTTTGTTATAGGCTTTCCTAGCCTATTTATTTGTAAGCAATTTATCAAATTATAGAATAGATTGTGTGAGCGTAGACTCACTTGTGATGTTCCCTTATGGCCTCATTGTTATTGATTTTAATTGAAATATATTAAGATGTATTGGAAATATGTTGACATGTATGGCAGGAGAAAATCCAGGATGATGGAATTTGGTGTTGGTGAAACTAGAGATTGAGTATAACAATTATGTGAACAAGTCTATGAGAAAGAGTCTTTTTAGAGTATGAATGGTAGGTCATGAAAAGGAGCGACAGATTTGCCAAGCTTCTATGAAGTGAGAAAGAGGATTACAGATGTTTTGAATCATTTGTCGGAAGTGCACAAGCACATGCAACACAATTTACAATGGAGCAACCAAGAATATAAGTAAAGAGATGATAAGAAAAGACAAATAAATTTGAAAAAAAATATAAGAAAGGCTTTTGGAAGGCACATATAACAAATTATAAAGGATAAAATCTAAACCATGTCGGATCCTTATGATGTGTTAACTTTCAACATGGTGGATTTGTATGAATTCCATGAGAGTGATATGGATTAAGATGAGTTCATTCTTGATTGGAAATATTTTTTTTTTTTATGAAATTAATTTAAAATTCCATAAATATTAGATGAGATATTTGTAAACCAGAAAACGAATTAGCAAGACAAAAGAATATCTAGTGCATTGGGAAGATAAAGATAAAGACAGGGAAGAAGCCATTTGGATTTCGAAAAAGCACTAAATTTGGATTTCGAAAGAGCTCACTTCTCACTTCTATTTTTATTGTAGGGTTTTGATGCAAGAGCATCTTCCTACCCAGTGACGTTGCCTTCTTTTCCCTTGCGACCAAATTTCCTTCTTAAGGGAGAAGCTTGGTAGACGGATGAGTTACTTGGCTATTGAGGTTTAAATCTATGCCTTTTTGTAGGGCATTGAAAACATTTATTGAGGGAGTATAACGAGTAAGAGGCTATCATTTCGTAGGATGAGTCACAAAAGGAAAAGAAGCGGAGATAAAAAATACAAGAGAAATAAACGAAGTTAGAGAAGAGGGAGACACAGAAATAGAAAACACAAGAAGATTAGCATATAGTTCGAAGGCTTTGGTAGTAGCCAAAGAAGGAAGACAAGATTAAAGCATGAGTGTTAGTAAAGCATTATTGTAAACCTAACTAGACTTAAGACCAACAAGGGTATCTTTATTTTGGTGTCTTGATAAGCGTTTTGGCCCTGATTTTGGTAACGAGAGTGAGGATCTCCATAAACTCAATTATGTAATCGTTAGAAGTCTAATTAATAGATTAGTTAAATTGTGTTTGTCTCGATTATGATTATCTATCATTATGATTAATAGATAAGTTAAATTGTATGTGTCTTCATTATGTGTTTTATTTGATTGCATACTGTGTGTTTGTTTTTATTGGTATGTATTTTTTTTCTTCAAATTTGAATTGCAATTTTATAATTTTCATGTGACATGTGGCTTACTTAAGATAGATCTAGTGAATGAGTAATGATGGAATGGTTAAGATCTAATTATGAAGAAAATATACTAAACAACAAGAAAATAAAGGGGAAGATTTAGTGGCTAAGCTAGTGAATACTAGGTTTCCAGATTTGGTTAGATTTGTAGTCATCTTTTGGATTAAAATTATTCGGATGTTTTTCAATTTCTAGAGCTTCATGAATTATATGAGAGGAGTAATAGGGTTTTGATGTAAGCATTTTGGTTTAGAGTTTAGAGTTTTGAGAGTGTTCTTGATTTGAAAATGTCTTTCTAGAGAAATAAAAAAGTTTTGATATTCTTTTTGGTCAAAAATCTTTGAAATCTAATATATGATACTTTGAATGTAGAGAAGAGAAATAAAAAATGATATATGATACTTTGAATTTTGAATGTAGGGAAGAGAAATAAAAAATAAAAGTAAAAAAGTGAATGGAAAATTTTTAGATTTAAAATAGTCAACTAACTAATTGAAAAGCTTAACTAACTAATTGAAAAGCTTTATTAATTTAAATGATTGAATACAGATTTATTAATATAGTTTTGATTTATTAATATAGTTTTGAGTAATGATAGTTTCCTTCCAAAGTCAAGTTGGTTGAATTACTCATGTGAAAACTAGTTATAGCAATGATAGAAAAGCCGTTAGTACAATCCATGTAAAGTTTTGTTCCTACGTTCGCTAGAGATAAGTCAAGTAGTGAAGCGATTGAGTTGGTCGAAAACATATATGGCTCAACGCCCATGTGCTTCTTTTGAGAAGTGCAAGCTGCTCTCATCATAGCAATCAACGCTGAGATGCAAGTCAAAGGCCTTTTGCATTGGTGTTAATAAAATTCATTCATTGCTTTTTCCACATATATACATAAATATGTATTTTAATGCCTAGTGCACATCCCATAGGACATATATCTACTTGCTTAACATTTAATGTTACAGATGGCTGAGCATAACAGTGCCAAATCATATAATTGTAATTACGCGAGCAGTTGAACCAGATAACAAAATGCATGTTTATTGGAAATTAGGTCAGCTTCAAAAACACATATATACATAAATATGTATCTTAATGCCTAGTACACCTCCCATAGGACAGATATCTACTTGCTTAACATTTAATGTTACAGATGGCTGAGCATAACAGTGCCAAATCACATAATTGTAATTACGCGAGCAGTTGAACCAGATAACAAAATGCATGTTTATTGGAAATTAGGTCAGCTTCAAAAACACATATATACATAAATATGTATCTTAATGCCTAGTACACATCCCATAGGACAGATATCTACTTGCTTAACATTTAATGTTACATATGGCTGAGCATAACATTGCCGAAATCACATAATTGTAATTACGTGAGCAATTGAACCAGCTAACAAAATGCATCATAACCAGTTAACAAAATGTATGTTTATTGGAAATTAGGTCAGTTTCAAAAAATTGAAAGCTAAACAAATAATCAAAAAATAGTTTTTTATATAGGTAATATACAACTTGAGTGCGTCTAATGGTTAAAAACACCTGCTTTCTTTTAAAAGGTCACAAGTTCAAATCTAAAAAAAGTAGGATACGTAACTCAACGATCAAAAAAAAGATTAGAAGAAATTCCTCGAGAAAAAAGAATTCAATAACCTTATTAATTGAGAGTTTGAGTACTCATGGGACTTAAAAACCTTAGTATTATATTTTTTTTGAGTAATGATAGTTTCCCTACAATCCTTACAAAATCAGGTTAGTCGAATTATTCATGTGAAAACTAGGTGTAACAATGACAGAAAAGTCGTTAGTACAGTCCATGTAAAGTTTTGTTCCTACCTTCGCTAGGGTTAAGTCAACTAGTGAAGCGATTGAGTTGTCGAAAACATATATGGCTCAACAACCATGTGCTTCTTTTGAGAAGTGCAAACTTTATGACTTGGTGTTAATAAAATTCATTCACTATTTTTTCCACGTATATATAAATATGTATCTTAATGCCTAGTAAACGTCCCATAGGACAGATATCTACTTGCTTAACATTTAATGTTATAGATCACTGAGAATAACAGTGTCAAATTTAATATAAAAATCATGTAATTGTAACTGAACCAGCTAATAAAATGCATCTTTATACACTTGCTTAACATTTAATGTTACAGATCGCTGAGCATAACAGTGTCAAATTTAATATAAAAATCATGTAATTGTAGCTAATAAAATGCATCTTTATACACTTGCTTAACATTTAATGTTACAGATCGCTGAGCATAACAGTGTCAAATTTAATATAAAAATCATGTAATTGTAACTGAACCAGCTAACAAAATGCATCATTACAGAAAATTATGTCAATTTCAAAAAATTGAAAGACAATAATCAAAATATATTTTTACTTCTATATATATAATATACAACTTGAGTGGGTTTAATGGTTAAGAATGTATGCTTTCTCTTAAGAGATCACAAATTCAAATCTAGAAAACCATAACTACTTACTAAATCAACAATTTAATGTCTTATTGACTGTAACCTTAAAAATAAATTATTATTATGAAAACAATTTAATATAAGATGATTTAATGTCATGAGAATATCTAACAATACTAATGTCCTAGACAGTGGGGCGTTCCATTCACCCTGCCGTGAAAACATTAGTAAACATGAAGTATTATGGTCAAGAAAATGGCATTTGCCACCAGTATGACCATGAGAGCTAGGAAGCCAAGGCAATACACTCGTATTTTGGTTACTGTACCACGCTCGATCACTGGATTTTGATTTCGTCGATTCAGTTGTAGAAGACGCCCTAAAGAGTGAAAAAAGTAGCCGTTTAGCACAATAAGCTCAACGATCATCGAGAGGATTAGAAGGACAATCTTTAGAAACATAGCGGCCGGTGACAGTAACAAAGCTAAGACAACACCGAGAATTGCAGGGATGCCATTGACTGCTTTCCATATGTTCTCCCACGCTGAATTATATATATCCTTCTCTTCGGTACTGAAAGTCAATTCTTCAATTTTAAAATTTTTTGCAATTTTTTCCGTCCAAAGGGGTAGCTTATTTCGAGCATAGTCCTTTATTGCGTTCATTGAAGAACGTAGGACATTCATAGCGAATTCGAACATCTGGGTAACAGTTTAAGAAGCGAGTCAGCAATTCGAACATCATGGTAATCGAAACTGTTAAGACAATGGGCCAGCATGAAAAATGGTACCCACCAGGTCGCAACAAAACATAAAAATGGGGTTAAATGTTTGAGAGCATATTTTATTTTATTTTGCCCAATTTTTTTTTGGAGCTTGACATGTACAAGTGGAAAAGGCATGTTTAGCAGACCGAGATTTCATTTCAAAGTGTTACTAGAGTCCAAACTGTAATTTTGGAGCGAGGAAATTGTTCTGTTAATGTAAAAATGAATTTACTACATTTAAATAAAAGAAAAATGAATTTAGTACATTTAAATATTTTATGGTAATTAGATTTTAAAATAACATTATTGTAAGTATATTTTATAATGTTAGTAGTTAATATTTGATATTTGAAATTTTATTAATTTAAAATAATTGTTGCTTGATTTAAAGAAAATAATACTGGGTTTTCTCTTTTGAAAATCAATCATATTCAAAGTACAAATTTTCACAGTTCCTCATATTTGTTTTTTTATTTTTGGAATTATAAATGTGTTGAGCACTCTTCCAAATTCAAGAATCTAATTTGTTTTGATTAAACCAAAATCCTTGCTTCAACATCTTACCACTTATTTAGTTTCATTAGTGAAATCTTAGAAATTGAAAAGCATCCCAATAACTTTAATTGAAATCATAGATATCTATCATTCATGGCCTTAAACACTAAACCTTAAACTTTTCTCTTCCCCCCTTCTCTTCACTTAAACCTTTTTACTTATATGTTATCAACCTCTTCTCCGGTTAGTTTCAAGTTCCTTCTAAATTACCTCTATCTTCTATTTAATTCTTAGACTCCTTTAATTATCCTTATATAATCCCTCATTTTTATTAGTAGTTATCTTAATTATCTTCTATCTCTGAACTTTGAATTAGCTTTAATTGTTTATTCAATTCTTTCCCAAATCTTTTTAACCTCCTAATGAGAACTCCTTCATACTTTACTAAAACCAAGAAGAACTAAATCCTCGTTCATTATCTACCCATTATTTTATTTTCTTTATTCTCTAACACTACACTTTAGTAATCTTTAACTTAAACCTTAATAAGAATAAATTAAATTTATTATTACTTTATCTTTTAATTCAAGCAAACTTCCCTCCCCTTATAACCTAGTTATTAAATGTTATTAAATGGTAACGGTTTGATTCTTTCAAGAGCTACTTCATCCCCTTTTCCTTAACGTTCTTTTAAACTTTAAGTTTTAAAATTATTATTAATTCATTATTTTATTTTAAATGTTTTATATAGTTTTTATAACCAAATTATTAATTGATAATGTATTAATTCATTCAACTACTAATTTTTCCCCTCTTCCTTAACATTTCCTTCTTCCCCCTACCTTTATAAAGCTTCTCTTTAATATTTTTTTCATTCATTCTTGCTTCAAGAGTCCATGATGGATTGAATATTCATCCAAAATATTTTCTTTCTTCCTACACAATTATATTTTCAGAAATTACAAAACAATCAATCATATTGATTTCCTATAACAATATTATTTCCTTATTTTATTTTGACTAAGAAGTAATGAGATAGTAATGATTAAAATGGTAAGCATATTGATTAAATTAATGTAAATCCATCTTAAATTAGGATCTATCAAACACCCACATGAAACAAATTTATGAAGATGTAATTTTTTTCAGATGTTATCACTTAAATATATAATTATTTATTGTTAATTTTTTTTTTTTGAATTCAAAGTAGTTTAATTTATTCTTATATCAACCTCTAAATCCTATTTGTATTTTTTTTTAATGATATTCTTGTAAACTCATTCAACTAATATAAATCTAAATTTATTTACTTTAAATCCTAGTATTTTTTTAAATTTTTAGTGTTAATATTTTATTACTATTTTATAATATATCTTTACAGTGCAATTATGTCCTATTGGTTTAAGTAATGCCAAACTTAAGAATGATTAACCTTCTTCTTTCATTAATGGTTGTACTCAGATAGTGGTATGAATTTCCCTTTTTCTATCTATTCTAAATAACTACAAGAGAACTTACATTTTTTACTTAAAGTTCAACACCAATAATTTTAATATTAAATAATGTTAATATTGATTAATAATTTATTACTTAATAATCAATATTAAGTAATATTTTATTATTTAATATTTTTTTTTTATTTTTTACAAGAATAAAATAAAATATTTAAAATATTAAGTAATGTTAATATAATTATGACACAAAATAGGGTTACTTCAATTGGTTGGTTGTTGGTAGTGTTATTGAGTATTTGATTACTTTTATGCTAGTAGGTTATTGGTTCAAATTTCTTTTAGTGAGACATACTAATCTACATTGACAAGTTTAGCAATTTACTAATATGCGAAAGCATCCCTTGTTTTTCTTACTGAGTTGGAGAAACATAATTATGACTCAACAAACAATAAAATGGATAGAAATTGCTTTCTTAATATATAGTTTAGCAACAAGAGTTCAAAAACCTTAAGAAAATTGAATCACTACTAAGGTCACCTATAAAAATTTCATTGAGCAAGTCCGATTTCCATGGAACCATTTAAACAATAGAAGACTAGTTTGTCTCTACAAAGTATGTCCCAAATCCATGCAACATCTACAAAAATACGCCATTAGATTTTTAGAAATTTGGAATGTGGTGTTGTTGTGCCATAGACTGATAAGGGTTCATCCAGAGTCACCACACTCCTTAATATCATTGATCAAGAGGTTTCAATTTCATCTTTGAGAGAGAAGAAACAACGTTCTAGGTTCTCATCATGAAGGATTCAAATAATAGATCTCACCCTATGTTAAATAACTTAATGTGTTTAGTGAAGAAACTCTCAATGGTTCCATATATAAAAATTAGTACCATCTCTCCTAAGATTAAGGATCTTCTCTTTATTGAGAAGACTTTGATTACAAAGTTATGTGTCAGTGGCCAAGCCATAGAGTCATAGTTCTATGGCTAGAAGAATATTGCCTCTCTCTAATGAAACAATCATTAAAATTGTTCCTTTATGGAAGTGGTTACATTACTTTCCCGATTTAACTAAAGAAGGATAGAGATGTAATTTTTCAAAGTGACCCTTGATTCCTTGATCTAAAATGGATCCAAAAAAGTGAATGGTTGTAGGACTCAATACCTATAATCTAATTCGACAATTAATGAAGGTTAGTAACTGTCTAAAGACAATGAAAATTGAAGTGGAATAAGACAAAGGAGAAGAAAACATGAATTAATCAAAATAAAACAAAGGATAGGAGTGAAGAGACTAACGAATTGGAAATGAAAAGTTAGGTTTGTTGGCCTTTCCATTACCCCAACTTCCCTATTTCTTGTTGTACCTTCACTCTCACATGGTCCCTTTTTTTGTTGACGAGGGGAATCTGCATAGAGATCCAAGAACTAGGTTGTAACTATATATGGTTGAAATTAAAGTTGAGAAATTATTCAAAGTTGGTTTTCCCATTTAGTTTTCTAGGGTAAATATGGTGCCCATTGTGTGCAAGATACCATATATATAAAATATGCATAACATAAATGAAATGCTAGAAATGACAGAATAACAATAAAATATCCAGCATAATCTTCACAATACACAGAAATGATATACGAAATAGCAACAAAAATAACACTTTGAATCAGATAGCAATGTTCATAGGCCTCTTCGAGGGGGCAACCTCCAGTCGAGCAGCGCTCTGTTACAATAATATCCAAGCTAGGGTTCTCATACCCTCGACTCCTATTTATACTAAAAAGAAGCATCTAGAGGAAGATCCTTCTAGAAGCGGAAGCTTCTATTAGGTCTTCTTACATCC
>JASDQU010011528.1:311861-345346 GCA_032191745.1 Picea mariana | reverse complement strand
TCTCAAGAACATGGGAGGTAGAGACTCACTTTGAAATGGTATTGTCCCACTACCAATTGTCTTGACCACTGATTCATCTCCAAGCACCACCTCAAGATCCCCAATCTCTGTTATATCAGTGAAGTACTCAGGAACACCTACCATATGGCAGGAGGCACCACTATCAATGTATGAAATACTAGTAGATGATGCTCTAGAGGAAAGACACACCAACAATGAATACGCCTTCTCGAACCTATGGGTAAACTCCTCCACATCTGTTGAAATTGCAACTTACTTCTTCTTATTATTAGGACATTGTCTAGCATAGTGTCCAAACTTGTGACATGCAAATCACTTGACTTTGCTCATGTCCTTCTTCCCTTCACCTTTTTTCTTGTTCCCTCCCTTGGAACCCTTCTTGGACTTGTTCTTGGCTTTAGTTTCAAGTGCCACATTCTCCTCTTCATTACCTATGGATGAAATCCAATGCACATATCCTCTTCGAGTTTCCTCCTAAATGATGTCATCCCAAAGATGATCCCACTTGGGAATATTTTCCCTTGCCACAATGCCCTCAAGAAATACATCCCATTATTTGGTTACCCCATTCAAATCAGTCCTCACAAGTTCACTATTAGTAACAACCTCCCCAGCGGCACCAGGTACATCCCTCATCTTAGTTAGCTTGGTAAGATAGGTGGAAACACTTTCAATCTTGGTCATTTTAATCCTCTTCAGATTCTCCCTCAATACCATTTTTTTATTTTCATTAGAACTCTGGTAAAGTTTGGCTAAGGATTACCACATCTCATAGGCATTGAACTTCTTGGTCACATGTAGAATCACATGGTCCGTAATGGAATCAAGGATAATTATTTTAGCCTTAATGTTCTTTTTGGTGTAGGCGGCCAAAAGAGTGGCATCCGTAGGCACTACCACGAGATTCGTTTATGAGTTCTCCACAATATCCCACAACTCACACTCTTGTAGAAACAACACAATCCTCTCCTTCCATGATATGAAATTAGCAGCTCCATCCAATTTTTCCTTGACCCTCAAACCAATGGCCATTAACCCTCACAATTGAAACTCGAGCCCAAAAATTTCTTCCTAGTGAAGTACCTCTTTCTTCTTAGAAAAATCTTTGTCCTCTATGGTCGATATATCTCTACTCTTTCCCACTTTCTAACTCTTGTACCATGTAGAAATATCATACCCCAACCCAATTTCAATTCTCAATGAGACAACATAGTTTAATGCCCAACCCACATTGCATTTTTTCGCTGCAAACTAGTTAGCAGAAAAATCTAGCTCATAAACTGAAACACATGAAGTCTGCTACAGCAATTAAACAGAAATAAATGCACACCCAAAAAACTTAACACAGAGATTTTTGGTCAAAATTAGACCCTGGAAAAACCCATAAGGGGAAAACCAGTGAGAGAGGGGAGACTTTTTATTATTCAGAGCTCTGAGAAAGAATTTGTTACATCAATCATTTTCAAAAAATAAAGACACAAACTTATTTATTTTTCTATGCCCACACACAACCTAGGAAATAGTGCCAACCATCTCCTCGATTTATGTGCCCAAAAATTCGTACACAGTACGATCGTCTTAGCATTAAATGTTGTACGATCTAATTTGAAATTCGTGTCTATCTGCTAATAGTAATTTTTAGAAATGTGGTTGTTGTCTTCCTAGATTTATGTGCCCAAACCACTCAAAAATTCATGCATCCCTATTCCTCGATTTATGTGCCACTTTACTATTGTACGGCCTGCTCGAAATTCGTACAGTATGAACCAGCACTTGTTGTACCTTCCTCCTTGATTTATGTGCATCAAACGTGTCTTGGAATTCATGCATCTTCCAAGAAACTTGTGTCTATTCTCAAGATCGACTTCTCTCTCTCATGTGCTCTCCAAATCTCATGCAGAATGCCAAAGTGAGGGGCGTCTCTTTCCCTAATTTGACTCAAGGAGGGAATGTGAAGAGTCTCATGATCCAAGGGCCGAGATCTGATCTTGAGCCTCTTAGATCAATGGTGGTGATTTAATGACTTTTAAGTCACCCACTTCACAAACATTTAAAAAGTCACTTTTAATTTTATCTCTCATAAAATTAATGCACTAGGGACCACATTGGACACTTTCTCACCCTAGGTGCCTAAGTGATGAGAAACACTTGTTCTTGGTACTTCTTAATTAATTTAACAGTACAGTAAGAACCACTTCATTCACTAACCTCTTGGTGGGAATATCTACAGGAGAATGGATGCATCTAAAGAAGGAAAAACAAGCAAAGTTTCAGGAACTAAAAGGAAACCACAAACATTCACTAGAGGACAATCAAACACTTTAAGGTAAATCATGGAATGGCATGAATTTCAATTTCAAATTCTTATCCTATAACTCATATTTTAGTAATGTATTCGGTTTTTCATGAAAGATTTCCTCACTTAGGCTTACAAAATATTTCTATCAAAGTTATTCCATGAAATTCTTATTTGATTATGCATTCGCATTGCCATTAAAATTTGGTTGAATATTATATTTTGGAAAACTTGCACATCAATGGAATTTAACATAATGAAGAAATGAAGTAAATTGTTACAAATCCATTAAGTCACCACAAGTTTTCTAAAGGTCATGTTATAATATCTATGAAATGAATATTCGATATTTTTAGGGGATGCATTCATCACATCATCATAAATACATTCACCAATAATCCCACGTACTTGGATCATATCTTTGGAGGAAATTGTCATTTTTTTTATATTTTTGTAGCAAATTGACTTCATAAATCTCTTAAAAACATAGTTGGGACAATCAATATTTGAGGGACCAAAAGAAGGAATTTTTTAAACTTGCTTTTAAGGGAGATAGCCATTGGAATCTGGTTTCTATCCCAATTTTAATCACTTCATTTGGGTTTCGAATGAGAAAGTTACGTCCAAATTAGTAATTAATGCCTTGGAAATCTGCATCTTCATTGTTCATTAGCATATTTCACATATAAAATCATTATATATTCAAAACATGTCTATAATGGAGAAAGGTCTTCAAGTCTAGTTTAAGTCACAACTTAAATCATTCTATTTGGAGGTCAAGTGAAAACGTTATACACAAATTAGTGACTGTTGGTCTAGGTAGAAATTCACAAACAACTCCATCAAGCAAGTTGTTCATCAACATATTTGATATATCATTTCATGAAATTTTCAAAACATGTTTCTACCAGAAATATCCCTATGAATCCATTTCAATTTGGATTTTAAATCACTCTGATTAGACATTACATGAAGAAGTTATCATCAAAATATTATTAGGTAGTACAGGCTAGCCACCACTCCTCAACATGTAAGACCGATCACCTTTCTTTCGCCATTATCTCACGTTTTATTGCAAGAAAATGCTAAAGTTTTTGTATGTCCCGAGAGGATACAAAGGGTAAAAATGTGAAAGAGTGATTTTCAAGGTCATATTTTGAAAAATCATGAACGAGGGTGTGACATCGAAGCCAAGCAAGTGCAATATTATATAATATTGAATTCATGAAGAAGCAATTTATTGAGAGCTTTCAATACAATAACATTCCAGTCACTGACCAACAACATCAGCAATATAAATTTTTTCAAGATGGATCGAGAACAAGGAAAATGAATAATGATATGAAGAGCAAGTGAAGACCAATATCAAAAGAGAAGTCAAGTTCCATACCATTTCAAGTTACATCCACTGTATCATTGCTACAGATGAGGTATTCTCAAGAGATCCACTACTCATCCTACTTATTCACCATCGTATGCCCATATATTTCCTTCTTCCAAGCTTAACAATCCATGCATATTGAAGTCCAAACTTTCATGTAGTCAATATTAAATTTTTCATGACACTACTACTACCACATTATGACTTCAACATATTTTCCATTCATAATTTTTCCATATTTTCTTTATCCATCCACCCCTAACGCATGCAATAATGTCACTCAACTCCCTTACAAAGTTGTGTTACCTTGCTATCATATTCTTTTCAAAATAAATTTGATGGTGAAAGCCTGTCTCAAGCGCCATCAAATCTTAGAGTGCTTGAAAACCAACTTGTTGACAGGCATTTCTCGGGCTTAATAAATTCTGATTGTGAAAACCCCTTTGGTAACAATCAAACAAATCTTGTTTGAAAACCAGCTTGTTGGGGGACAATATTTGAAAATAATTAAAGTAAAATAAAAATTCCATCCAAGTTTCATTGCTCTTTACATCATAGATTCACAAACTTGTTGTTGCATCAAAAACAATATTTCAGATCTCAGTTTACAGAAGGTGGTTGCTCCAAATATCATGTTATTAGTTCTGAGATCCAAGTACCACATGATCCAGGTTCTACTCATTCAACTCAGTTAAGCTCCCCATTGTGGACTAGCTCAGCGCTACTGCCTCTCAGGATGTCATGTACTTTTTGTAGAACTCATCGACTTCTCAGGTAGGTGTAGGTATGTTTATTTTATAATATATAATCAGTAATTCATTGAATGATAGAAAAAGTGAACTTGAAAAATTATGATTGCCTCTTATGATTTCTTGTGTTTCTCTCATTTTCCCTTATTTATCAAATAATTCAAAGGATGGAAACAATCTTTAGTTGGGAGGAGGGCTACGAGGGGGGGGGTTAATTTATACCTTTTAAAATCTCATGTTCCTATGATGTCTTGACTCCTTGGAGAGTTTTCTTGTGAAAAAAGTTTCTATGCATGTATTCGTCATCGGTTTGCCTATCAACGGCCCTCCAAATTCAAATCTTACATTTGGAGTTTGTTCATGATCTTCATGGCGTGGTGTGGTTCCTATCAAATCACTACAAACTCAAACAAGCTGCTCATGGGGAGAAAGTCAAATGCAGAAATTTAAAACAGTGAAATCTACTCTAAGGGCACTTTTTGCACGTCGTTTGCATCCAGCTGAGGTCGAATCAATAAAAATGAATACATGGGTTTTGTTCCCAAAATAACCATTAAGGTAGTTGCATGTGAAAAATTCTCAAAAAGTGCACAATGAGGGCTATGTAGGAATGTTTTGTAGATAGAGTTAGACTTAATTTGTAATTTCCATAACTCTATTTTTTAGAGTGGAAACTAATTTGCTTGTAATTTGAAATCTACAATTTGAATTTTTCTGAAATTTTGTGAGCATGAGCATCAAGGTGAAATCAACATGCTCACCACCCATACCCATATTGGCATTTGTGAGAAATATGCTCATCTTCAAACCTTATAGCATTTTTTTGTCATTTACAGGACTGTTAGTTAACAATGAAAATTATGGTCTTTCCACAAACAACAAGAGAAATAAACATGGTAATTATCGAATAGTCATATGACACATTTTTGTTTCTGTAAGAGAAATATGGAGCAATACAAGAGTCTTGCAAGGAAAAATGTCAAAGATTCCTTCCAATTAGAAATGGAATCAATAGTTTTAATGATGGATCTTCATTGTTGTTTTACCAAATCATAGTTGTATCATCAAGCTTTACAAGTGCATGGATAAGATGACTTACTTAGTCATATTGTACATGTTTAGACCTCATTTACTAGGCAAAACATACTCATCAATATCTATGCATCATTTAGTGTCATTTTTCTATATCACATACACCTTCTTCTGCATTTGAAAGATAACAAATTGGTAAATATGTCATTCTATTTGTTAAGAAGTCTTACTAAAATGGCACAAGGTATTCAGAAACAACCAAGGAATGTCCATCACAGTCTGATTAAAATGATTGTATTGCATATAAATTACAGAGTATGAATATTGAATGGTCGGAATTTTTTATTCAAAATGGATTTAAAGAGGAACGTGTTATGAAAGTCAAGAAGGTAATGATAATGAACAAGAATTGTTGCAGGATAAAGATTCATGTTCAAAAGTAGAGGACTAAGAATAAGGTTTGGTAGATAGTCTGGTTCCAACCTTGGTATTCTAATAAGGGCAATAGAGAATGTTTGAAGTAGCAGCAGAAGAGAACCACAATTTTTCTCTAAGTTTGAAATTTTAACATTTGCATGAGAACAAGGGTGGAAGATTTACAAGAGCCATCACACTAAAATTTGAATTGGATAAAAGGTCAGATTCCTTGTTGCAGCAGAAAAGAGTACACTTGAAAAAGCTAAGTGATGTCGCACAAGAATCATGATGCAGGCGCGCTCGCAAGCACGTCCGCTCACAGGATCTTTTCCTTCTCCACGGCCCGAAGAACTCTCAATGGTTCTTCTATTCCCTATCGGGAATGTCTGCACCCACGACAACTCTCCTCAGGATTCCCCCTTTTCAAATCGGGAAATCGGACTTCGTGACTTCGCGAGGTCAGTGGTCGAGCGCTGATCACTCGAATCCCCAAATCCCGATATCAGTCAACGTTGACCCTTCATTCTCCTATCGGGACTTCCACCATTGCGATTTTGGCACTCGCGCTGTCAAGGAACTTGGTTCCCCGACTCTCGATAACCGACACGCCGAAACTCCGATGAGTTCACATCTTTGACTTTTCAACGGCCCTTTATCTCATCGGGACTTCGGGTTTCGTGGTATCACGAACCCTGATGCAAATGTTTCAGGACTTTACGTTCCATGAAACCCCGATGTGATATGCCACCTGTCCTCCGCGCTTAACTCTCCTAGCCCCACACTTCGGTGACCTTTTC
This sequence comes from Picea mariana, assembly GCA_032191745.1. NCBI lineage: Eukaryota > Viridiplantae > Streptophyta > Pinopsida > Pinales > Pinaceae > Picea > Picea mariana. The sequence continues at coordinate 338,653 of JASDQU010011528.1, read as the reverse complement.
GGGAAATCGCGTTTCGCGATTTCGCAAATTTTGATGCACTGTCGTCGGGATTTCCAACCACAAAACCCCGAAATGGTTATGCCACCTGTCTACTCGTTGACCCTTCAGTGGCCCACATGATCCTTTGACCCTTCGAGAAATCGTGTTTCACGATTTTGTGATTCTTGTTGCACTAATTTCCTTGTCTCTGGGATCCGTGAAACATCGAAATCCATCTTCTCTGGATTTTTGACACGTGTCCCAAGTGAATGAATGGCTCAGATCAAGCCTCGAACTTTGCCGAATGAAAAAACAAAAACACTCACTTATGTGAGTCCCGATGACCTGATTTCCGACTGTAAATGGTCACGCGACACGTGTCCCTCCCGAGATCCACGGTTGTGATTCTTTCGTGATTTCGGGGTTCAACAGATCCCCGACTCTTGGTCTCGACTCCTACCACTTGTCCGCCTCACAGACCTTTCCGTGGCCCCCGACACAATCCTTTGACTGTCGAGATATCACATTTCGTGATATCACGATTCCTGTTGCAACAATTCACGGGACTTCGCAACTTACGAAACCCCGATGCCCGACGCCTCGTGTGAATCCAACGGCCCTAAATGCCTTGGATCGACGGTTCTAACTCTCCTGAGCTTACAGCCTCTGAAAATACTTGCGCTATTCCTCCTGCTCCTCCGCGAGATCTAACGGCTCACGAAATCTCGCGAGTTCTCCTTGGAGAATTCTAACCGTCCGTTCCTCCTGGTGAAATCCGTGAAATGACTAAGTGTTCCTCCGCGGAACTCGTCCACCTACATGCAAACTTATGATGCCTGTTGAACACTCCACGGCACGAAATTTTTTGTGCCTTTCCTTGGCGAATTTATCGAAGGTTCTATACCTCCTGAGCTTACATCTGACTCTGATTCTTTAGGAAAAAACTCGTGCGAGCACTCCTTGCGGCAACCTCAAACACTTCCAAGTGTTGAGTTCTTTCGACTCTGCGTACACCTGCAGCAGCAGTCCTTGAATTCTTCACTCAGATTCACAATTCTGAGTCTTCGCTTGGCCTGCGCACTCCTTGCACAGCTCCTATGCTCAACTGCACTTCTAAGTGAACGAGAACAAGAGTTAGACTATCTGAACCTTCTATCAACGCACTCCTTGCGGACAATCTCAACTGCGCGCCTTGTAGGAAAACTCTCCCTCGGACAGAAAAACAATTGAAACTCATTCCTCCCTCAGATTTCAAACACTCAGCAAGAAATCATTCACACATAGCATTAAATCAAATGTATAACAGGAAACAAACATTCATGAGCATATCATTTAACATCAATACACAGAGAACAAACACAAAACCCTTAGATCTGGATCAATTTCTTTTTATTAACTCAAGACCTGTACATGGGTGTTCTTCCACAGCTTTCTACTTCTCTTCTGTGCTCTCAATCTGATTATGCTCAGGCTAATGTTACAATGATACAATGAGGGTGTCTATATCCCGTTTCCCTCTTTTCTTCTAAAACTGTCTAATCTAGAATTAAATTCTATCTTCCTACATTAACTATTATAAATGTCTCCTATCTACTAAGGACGAGAGAGAATCGCTCAAGGTCCATTACATTATACAAAGGCACTCCTTCTTAATGACTTACCTTAAATATTTTGCGCATCAACTTCAAGGTGATTTCAAAATTTGGGCTGGGCTTGTCCAGCTGTTCGTTGTCCTCCGAGCTGGCTCGCTTGAGATGCTCCTGCATCATACTCCCTGGCTTGAAAAATTTCATGGGCTCCTGTCCATGAGCTCACGCATGGTCTATCCATGCTTCTAGATCTCTACTTCAGTCTCCCAGCTAGCATCTTCAACTAGATGGTTCTTCCATTTGACCAGATACTCAAAGTATTCCTTTCTTCTGGTCTTCTTGCCGACTCATTTATCTAGTATCCGCTCCATCTGCGGATTTTATGCAACTGGCATCTGCTTTTTCCACTGAACCTCTGGATGCTCACTTTCTGCTTCTGCTTCCTCAGCTTTATATGGATATAAATCTGAGACATTGAATATCGGAGATATTCCTATTCCCTCCGGTAATTCAATCTCATAAGCATTTGTTCCCAATTTCTTCAAGACCCTACATGGCCCGATTTTCTTCATCTTCAATTTATTGTATGTTCCTCTCGGGAACCTCTCTTTTCTCAAATGTGCGAGAATCAAGTCACCAACCTCGAACTGAAGTTGTCTTTTCTGCCGATCTGCTCTCCGTTTATACTCCTGACCTGAATTCTGCAACCGCTCCTTCACTTGACTGTGAAGTTCCTTCATCGCCTCTGCGAATTCCTCTGCACTAGCGCTCCTTGTTTCTATATGTTCTGAATCTCTCAGCTCAAAAATTCCCCTCGGTTGCATGCCATATACAATCTGAAATGGACTCTGGCATGTGCTTCTATTCACTGAGTCATTATATGCAAATTCAGCCTGTGGTAATATGTTATCCCAACTGCTATGGTGTTCTGTCACCAAGCTTCTCAGCAAGTCTCCCAGACTTTTGTTTACCACTTATGTCTGTCCATCCGTCTGAGGATGATAAGCAGAACTAAACACCAAGTTAGTTCCTAGCTTCTTCCACAATGTCCTCCAAAAGTGCCATATGAACTTCGTATCTCTGTCCGAAACTATGCTTTTCGGTAGGCCGTGAAGTCGAATGACTTCTTTGAAAAACAGGTTCGCGATGTGAGTCGCGTCACTGGTTTTCTAACATGGGATAAAATGTGCCATCTTGGAAAACCTATCCACCACCACAAAGATCGAATCAAATCCCCTTTGTGTTCTTGGCAATCCCAATACAAAATCCATGCTGATTTCATCCCACGGCCTCTCAGGTATGGGCAATGGTTGATAGAATCATGCATTCTACTTTCTTCCTTTCGAATGCTGGAAAATCCTACATCTATCCACAAATCTCTTGACCTCTGATCACATTCTTGGCCAAAAGTATGATTCGCTCAGCTTTGCGAATGTTTTATCATGACTGAAGTGTCTGGCCAATCCTCCGTTGTGTTTCTCCTTCAGCAGATTCTCCCTCATGGAGAAATTCGGAATACATAGTTGGTTTCCTCTGAACAGCAATCCTTCCTGGATCATGTATTCAGCCCATTTGCTGCTATCTCCGAGAACTGGATTCTCAACTGCTTCATACGCTTCTTTAAAATCTGGATCATTCGCGTATATGTCCCTGAGATCATCAAAACCCAATGTTTTGACCTTGAACTCCTACAACAGCAAACACATCCTGCTCAAAGCATCAGCCACTTTGTTAGTAGTACCAGAAATGTGTTTAATTACAAATGTGAAATTTTGCATATATTCTACCCATTTGACGTGTCTCTGATTCAACTTTTCCTGTTGAGTCACAAACTGCAGTGCATAGTTGTCACTGTATAAAACAAATTCTTTTGGGATCAGATAGTGCCTCCACTTCTTCAATGCCTGAATGATAGCATAAAACTCCTTGTCATAAGTGGAATATTTCATCCTTGCCTCATTCAGCTTCTCACTGAAATACGCTATCGGCCTGTCATCTTGACTCAAGACCGCCCCGATTGCAAATCCGCTTGCATCGCATTTCACTTGAAATGTTTTCTCGAAATCTGGCAACACCAGAACCGATTGTTCTGTGATCTTCCGCTTCAATAAATTGAAACTCTTTTCAGCCTCTTATGTCCAGTAAAAATATTTATGTCTTTTTTTCACTGTATCCATCATCCCTGCACTAATTCCACTGAAATTCCTAATGAATTTCCGGTAGAAACTAGCCAACCCGTGAAAACTTCTCACCTCAAATATGTTCTTCGGTGATGGCCAATTCTTGATCACGTCCACTTTATCTGGATCCATCCTCAACTCATCTGCAGATATAACAAATCCCAAATAAATGAGCTCCGTCTTCATGAATGAGGACTTCTTCATATTGATCAACAGCTTCTCCTGCTATAATCTCTTCATCACTATGGCCAAATGCTTCAAGTGTTCAGCCTCTGATTTACTGAAAATCAGTATGTCATCCAAATACACGATGACAAATTTTCCGATGAACTCCTTCAGGACTTCGTTCATCAACCTCATGAAGGTACTTGGCACATTTGTTAAGCCACATGGCATAACAAGCCATTCATACAACCCTTCGTTGGTTTTGAACTCATCACCTTCCCTCATGCAAATCTGGTGATATCCACTCTTCAGATCAATCTTCGAAAAAAAAATTGCTCCACTTAAGCAATTCATCAGATCATCCATCCTTGACAATGGAAATATGTACCTGATGGTTATCTTATTAATCGCTCTTGAGTCGGTACACATCCTCCAGCCTCCATCTTTCTTCGGGCTGAGTATGGTCGGAACAGCACACGGACTCAAACTTCTCTAACCAAACCCTTGTCCAACAAATCCTGGACCTGCCTTTTAACCTCTTCATTCTCCTGCGGCGTCAATCTGTACGCGGATTTATTCGGCAAACTGGCTCCTGGTATGAGATCAATGTGATGACTCACACTCATGATCGGTGGCAACGAATGAGGTAATTCGTCCACAACTATGTCAGCGAACTCTTCCAGCAGTCCCTGAATCTCTTCTGGTAAATCATCCACTCTTGTGCTGGTCAAAACAATCCTCGGTTTTCTGACTACAATGAATTGTGGTTCTTCTTTCTTCTTTACCTCAGTAAGAAGTTCCTTCCCACTCATGAGGAGTATTGTGTTGCTTACTTCAGATTTTACCTCCTTATCCTTGATTGGAAGTAACATATGGGTTCTCCCATTCTTTTCTAAAGTGTATGTATTCATCCTGCCATCATGAATTACATTTATGTCATATTTCCATGGTCTACCCAGCAATAAATGACAAACATCCATGGGAATAACATCACATAGAACCTTATCATTATATCCTCCTATCTTAAATTCAACTAAACATTGTTTAGTGACATTTACCTGATGTCCTTTTTGTAGCCATGAAACTTTATATGGGCTCGGATGTTCCATCGTCTCCAGGTCCATCTTTTCTACCATCTCGGTTGAAACGAGATTATCTGTGCTTCCACTATCCATAATGACCTTGCATACTCTGTCTTTGGTTTTGCAAGCAGTCTTAAAAAGTTTGGTCCTTTGAGCTGAACTCTCCACCTCCTTCTCAGGCGTCAAAAGAAATTTTCGCATCATAAGCGATCTTCCACCTTCAGCATCCTCTACCTCAACATCTCACCTCTGTGCCTCGGCGATGTGAGTCTCTCCCCCATATTTCTTTTTATCTGGACACTCGTAAGACTTATGCCCATTCTTTCCACACGTGAAGCATTTAATTACTCCACCTCTTCCTCCTCCTCTACCTCTGGTACGAGGAAACGTATTGTTATTAGCATACCCTCCTCTTTGTTCAGTATGTTGTCCTCTATGTTCATCATGTTGCCCTCACTGTGAACTTCCACCTCTCTCTGTTCGTTTGCATTTAGGCTCAGACCCGAACTTCCAATCCTCCTTGGGCTTCTGATATTTATCCTGGGCAACAGATTTTCCTTTGGGCTGACTTCTGCCCCGGCCTCTCTGACTTTGCTTACGGCTCAGCTTCTCCTCAGCTTTCAAATCCATTTGATGCGCATCCTCCACCATTCGGATGGTTTCCATACTCATCTCATCCTGGATCTCATATCTCAGGCCATTCATGTACCTGGCTACTTTTTCATCATTGTTTTCACGATGACCTGCCCTGATATTTAACCTATAAAATTCTTCAGTGTACTCCTTCACTGACATCAGCTTCTGTCTCAGGTTCTGCATTCTCCTAAACAGAGTAATCTGGTAATCCCTGGGGATGACTTTTGCCTTCATCTTTGCAATCATCCTGTCCCAACTCTTAATTTTCTACTTGCCTTGGCAACGCCTGTCCGCTTGTAGTTCATCCCACCACAATGATGCATGTCCTTTTAATCTCGTGACAGCATGCTTGACTTTCTTGTCTTCTTCGACATCTTCATAATCGAAATAAGTATCCAGGGCTCTAATCCAGTCTAGAAGTTCTTCAGCATCCAAGTTTCCTTCATAAACTGGAATGTCCATCTTCGCCTTTGCGCCCATTCTTGCAACAGCTTTAAGCAAGCGTTCATTTGCTGCATCTTCTGCTATGATTTCTTCTTCTCCATGTCCAGCATCATCTTCACTTTCGGACTCACTAACATCTCCTATATCAGCTGTACATTTTTGTCTTATCTCCATGTCCACAAGTCTGGCGCGTATGTTATGCAGATCTCTTTCTACTTCTAGATTCTGCACTTGTCTACCCCTTCCTCTGGACATCTCCCTTTCCTCCTCTGGATCGGGTGATTGTCTATCTCTTCTCCTAGGTGGCATGATGTATTTTCCCTTCTCTGCTACAGAAAGCAAAGACTCTTTCTGTGCTCTGATACCACTTTGACACAGGCGCGCTCGCAAGAACATCCGCTCACAGGATCTTTTCCTTCTCCACGGCCCAAAGAACTCTCAATGGTTCTTCTATTCCCTATCGGGAATTTCTACACCCACGGCAACTCTCCTCGGGATTCCCCCTTTTCAAATCGAGAAATTGGACTTCGCTACTTCGCGAGGTCAATGGTCGAGCGCTGATCACTCGAATCCCCGAATCCCGATATCAGTCAATGCTGACCCTTCATTCTCCTATCGGGACTTCCACCATCACGATTTTGGCACTCGCGCTGTCAAGGAACTTGGTTCCCCGACTCCCGATAACCGACACATCGAAACTCCGATGAGTTCACAGCTTTGACTTTTCAATGGCCCTTTATCTCATCGGGACTTCAAGTTTCGCGGTATCGCGAACCCTAATGCAAATGTTTCGGGACTTTACGTTCCACGAAACCCCGATATGATATGCCACCTGTCCTCCACGCTTAACTCTCCTGGCCCCACACTTCGGTGACCTTTTCGAGAAATCACGTTTCACGATTTCGCAAATTCTGATGCACTTTCGTCAGGATTTCCAACCACAAAACTCCGAAATGGTTATGCCACCTGTCTACTCGTTGATCCTTCAGTGGCCCACACGATCCTTTGACCCTTCGGGAAATCGTGTTTCACGATTTCACGATTCTTGTTACACTGGTTTCCTTGTCTCTGGGATCCGTGAAACGTCGAAATCCGTCTTCTCTGGATTTTCGACACGAGTCCCAAGTGAATGAATGGCTCAGATCAAGCCTCGGACTTCGCCGAATGCAAAAACAAAAACACTCACTTATGTGAGTCCCGATGACCTGATTTCCGACTGTAAATGGTCACGTGACATGTGTCCCTCCCGAGATCCACAGTTGTGATTCTTTCGTGATTTTGGGGTTCAACAGATCCCCGACTCTTGGTCTCGACTCCTGCCACCTGTCCGCCTCACAGACCTTTCTGTGGCCCCCCACACAATCCTTTGACTGTCGGGATATCACGATTCTTGTTGCAACAATTCACGGGACTTCGCAACTTACGAAACCCCGATGCCCGACGCCTCGTGTGAATCCAACGGCCCTAAATGCCTTGGATCAAGAGTTCTAACTCTTCTGAGCTTACAGCCTCTGGAAATACTTGTGTTATTCCTCCTGCTCCTCCGCTAGATCTAACGGCTCACGGAATTTCGCAAGTTCTCCTCGGAGAATTCCAACCGTCCATTCCTCCTGGTGAAATCCGTGAAATGACTAAGTGTTCCTCCGCGAAACTCGTCCACCTGTGTGCAAACTTATGGTGCCTGTTGAACACTCCACGGCACGAAATTTCCTGTGCCTTTCCTTGGCGAATTTCTTGAAGGTTCTATACCTCCTGAGCTTACATATGACTTTGAGTCTTTAGGAAAAAACTCGTGCACGCACTCCTTGTGGCAACCTCAAACACTTCCAAGTGTTGAGTTCTTTCGACTCTGCGCACACCTGCAGCAGCAGTCCTTGAATTCTTCACTCAGATTCACAATTTTGAGTCTTCGCTTGGCCTGTGCACTCCTTGCACGGCTCCTATGCTCAACTGCACTTCTGGGTGAACGAGAACAAGAGTTAGACTATCTGAGCCTTCTATCAATGCACTCCTTGCAGACAATCTCAACTGCACTCCTTGCAGGAAAACTCTCCCTCAGACAGAAAAACAATTGAAACTCATTCCTCCCTCAGATTTCAAACACTCAGCAAGAAATCATTCACACATAGCAATAAAGAAAATGTATAACAGAAAAAAAACATTCACGAGCATATCATTTAACATCAATACATAGAGAAAAAACACAAAACCCTTAGATATGGATCAATTTCCTTCTATTAACTCAAGACCTGTACATGGGTGTTCTTCCACAGCTTTCTGCTTCTCTTCTATGCTCTCAATCTGATTATGCTCAGGCTAATGTTACAATGATACAATGAGGGTGTCTATATCTCGTTTCCCTCTTTTCTTCTAAAACTGTCTAATCTAGAATTAAATTTTATCTTCCTACATTAACTAATATAAATGCCTCCTATATACTAAGGACGAGAGTGAATCGCTCAAGGTCCGTTACATTATACAAAGGCGCTCCTTCTTAATGACTTCATTAAATATTTTTCGCATCAACTTCATGGTGATTTCAAAATTTGGGCTAGGCTTGTCCAGTTGTTCGTTGTCTTCCGAGCTGGCTCGCTTGAGATGCTCCTGCATCAAATCATCACTTATAAAACTTTTGGTTGCTACACAAGAATCAACCACAATAAGTTTAGTTGTGTTGAGTATGTGTTATATTATTTGAAATATTAGTCTCATGTATTATACATTGATATGGGAGCCTCGGGGGATAGGAGGGATTCTGTGGGGTTGTTATGACCCAAGGGGGGCATATATACGGCTAAATGTATATGATATGACCCCAAGGGGGGGCATATATGGGCCTAAATGTACATGTAATGTGTAAATACATATGTAATAGGGTCGGCCTAGTGATAAAGGGGCCTCATGTGCAAGTGTGAATAGCTATATATAAGAGATCATGTATTCATTATTAAGGGAATTGGAAGTATGAAAGGTATTTGGTTATTTGGAGGGGGTTCCCCTATTCTTTAAGGAGTTATTGTGTAACGTATCTATATTGGAGTTGTTAGGATTGAGATTGGTAAAAGAATATAATATGACTCCTACGAAGGCAATAGATTATTTTTTTGTTGAAGATTGGAAGTAATGGATGAGTGTTGATCAAAAAACTAGATGGCACTGCACATGGGAAGAATTTGAAAAACTTTTCTCAAATAAATGGATTAGGGATACAAAAATGGAGGAATTGTATAGAATTCAAGATGAATTAAAAGAAGCAAAGGAAGAGATTAAGAAGAAGGGTGAGGAGCTATCTGAGATACAATCCCTTAATGAATCACTCATTAAGGAGGTTAAGAACTTAAAGAAAGAAAGGAATAGTAAATCAAAGTGGGAAAATGATGAGTCAATGGAAGATTTGAAAAAGAAAGATGAAGAGATATGTAGATTACGAAACCATAATAAAAAACTATTGGATGAGGTCAAGAGATTGAAAGAAGAAAATAAGAATAGTCAAAATCAAGAAGAAAGAAGGATCTTGGATGAAGAATCTACCAAAAGACTCAAAATGAAATTTTCATGAAAGTTGAGGAATCATTTAATATTGATAAGGCAAAAACAAAAATACAAGCCAGAATTGAAGAAGGACATCAAAATTTGTTAGATGGAATCACATTACAGCTTCAAAATGAGAAAGAAGACAATATTCAAGAAGGTCAATAGAAGATACTTTAAGAAGTTGAACTCCATCTAGAGGGTGTACATGCCAAATATGATGGTATTATCTCGAAGGCTAGAGTAATCAAAGACCAAGAAAAGATGATCGAGAATTCCATTGTCGTTGAAAAGAAGATAGATGAAATGCATGTGCGGAGTGAAGGAAGACCATCAAATATGAAACCATATCGACACCCTCATTACCAAGAAGCATTTCAAGGAAGACAAGAAGGACGATATCAACATTATGAAGGAAGAAAATGGAATACTTGTCAATATTCATGGAACAAGGCATCACCAAACTACTCTTCAACAAGCTATTATCAAAGACCAACAACAACTACAAATTGGAGAAGCTTCAACAAAAATACATGGAATCAAAGGAAATAAAATTATTCAACAGCTAGACACCAAGGATTAAGACCAAAAAGAATTGATTTCGGATGGATAGATCATCAACAATGGAATGAAGAAAGTAGAAACATAAGAAAATCATATTACTTGGTTTCATCACATGTGAAGTCTTTAAATGCAAAGCTTTGAGGACAAAGATTTTTGAAGAAAGGTACTACATTATGACCCAAAGGGGACATATATATGGCTAAATGCATATGATATGATCCCAGGGGGGGGGGCATATATGGGCCTAAATGTACATGTAATGTGTAAATACATATGTAATAGGGTCGCCCTAGTGATAAAGGGGCCTCATGTGCAAGTGTGAATAGCTATATATAAAAGATCATGTATTCATTGTTAGTGGAATTGGAAGTATGAAAGGTAATTGGCTATTTGGAGGGGGTTCCCCTATTCTTTAAGGAGTTATTGTGTAACTTATCTATATTGGAGTTGTGCTCCACGTTGACATTGTGTACATGGTGTGTACTTATGTTATTTTATGATATTTGTAAGTATTTGAATCATAACAGGGGCCCCTCATGTAAGGGGGTAAGGGGTAGAGCTCCCCGAAAATGGAAAAAAAAAAAAAAAAATCTTATGGTTTTTTGCATCTGTTTTTTGGCGATTTTTGCGCTTGTTTTTTGCAGTTTTTTGGCACATGGTTTTCGTCAATGATTTTCTAATTCCGATTAAAGAATTATGGTTGTTGACTAATATGGGTCGATGAATTAGGGGTTTGGATGTCGCCAGATCCTATATGTATATCATATTGTAAACAATGAAGAAAATTATGTATAAAGAAGATTAGAGGTGTGGCTCTAAACAGGTTGTTGGTTTTCCCGATTTGGGTTTTCAGAGTAAAAATCTTTGTGTAATGTGTGTGCCATTTTATATTTTTTGTTCTTATTAAGAAAATGTTCGCAGTAAATGATTGTACAAGGTTAAAATCTACAAGTCTTGAGTCCTTCTAGCTTGTTGCCCAATCTTTCAGAGGAAGACCTAGTCACACAAGTTCAAAAAAAATAGCTGCATGGGGATATGGGGTTGCATAAGGACATGCAACATCTTCAGTTGGGCGGAATGTTGAGTTGCAAAAATGATCATATTTTTACATCAGTTTATCATCTTTTAACATCATTTTCCCTTGACTTTTATCCTTTTTTGCTTTCTCGTGACCTTGTTTTACTCCGTTTTTATATTTTTATGTGGGATTAGGCTCAATGTTTTTCAATGCATTTATTTTAGTGTTTTAAGTGAATGTTTGATTAAATACAACAAAAAAATAACATATTTACACTTATCTTTCAAAATTGGGTTAGTTTGTTGGTGATTACAAGAACAGATGAATTATTGTAATCGATCCAATTTGAAGATCCACGAACAAAGTTTTCGTGATTTTTTATGTGAAGAATAATCAAGTCAAAATGAAAATCTCCACAAAAAGTCTCAACAACCCAAATTGTATTTTGAGAGATCATCATTTTATCATCTGCATTTCTGGTAATTACAAGAAATAAGCATATTCTCGTAATAATGCAATTTTTACCACTCTCTCCAAATTTGTACGATCAAATTCAAATTTCCTCTTCAACCATTGAATATTTGCTATGTATTTGACATCATCCTTCAAATCTCTTGGATATGGAGAGAATTTTGGAGCTTTTGATGAAATTAGTTGTGAAGATCTTGAAAATATTATGAGCTAATTTCTAATTGTTATTTTTTAGCAAATGATTCAAGAGAAATTAGTGGATCTGAATTTATTATTTGTTATTTCAGTTTCAAAAGAAGTTTATGTATAAATAAGAGTGTCTTATCCATTCAAAAAGAGGACGGACTCTTGGAGAATACATCTAGATTATGATAGAATAGAACAAAAGTTTTTTATATTTCCTTTCACCTAAATTGTCATTCTTTAGTTTTATGTGGGGCATGCTTTGATTTAGTTTTATGATGTTGTAGTTTTAATTTGTAGCCTTGTTCTTGGGAGAATTGAACTCACCCCAAATAAATCACGGTGGCCTTTTACTTCATTTTATGTCTTTATTAGTCCATGTCGTAGGCATAGAGGGACTATAACGATCAATAATTCGTTGACTACATATTAGTTTGTCCTTTGACCCGAAATATTTGCACAATACCTATTGTTGGAGCTATGGAATTAAAAGCATATATTTTTATATAATAAAAGGTACCATATATGTATTGATCTGACTGGATAAGAGATTGGAGGTCTTATTGTCGACTTCGCTATTCCCAATGTTTTATATGGCAACATATCCAAACTTTTTCTCATATACAATCTTTTTTAATCATATATTTTTCCTCTATATTGTTTGAAGGTGGATTAATGCTAGCATTAGTTCGAATGTTTGTATTATCATTTTCTGCTAGCTGAATATAGGCATAGAGGGACTATAGCGATCGATAATTCGTTGACTACATATTAGTTTGTCCTTTGACTTGAAATATTTGCACAATACCTATTGTTGGAGCTATGGAATTAAAAGAATATATTTTTATATAATAAAAAGTACCATGTATGTATTGATCTGATTGGATAAGAGATTGGAGGTCTTATTGTCGCCTTTGTTATTCCCAATGTTTTATATGGCAACATATCCAAACTTTTTATCGTATACAGTCTTTTTTAATCATATATTTTTCCTCTATATTGCTTGAAGGTGGATTAATGCTAGCATTAGTTCGAATGTTTGTATTAGCATTTTCTGCTAGCTAAATATATCCATAAGTTTTGATATGTACTAAGCATATTGAAATGTTTTGATATCCAATCTTTATAGTGATTGAGAATTCCAAAGTTTATAGCATCTTTGCCGGATGTATTTTTGTTGAAATGTATTGACACTTATTATGAGATGCCTCAATAGTCCTGACATCTTAAATGTTTACATGACGCGATGTCCTACAACAGCCTTGACATCTTAAATGTTTGCATACCGCGAGGTCCTTAGACATCCTGACAGCCTTAAATGTTTATGTAAATACAGTTCTCGGAGTACATTTTTCGTCGAAATTTTCTATACAGTTACAGTGAATTTGCAGAGTCTTGTTTGTCCACCTCCAGTTCAATAGCCATTGTATATTTCATCCTTCTTCTGCCTTTGCAATGCAATTTCATACTAGTTCAAGCTGCATACATTGTTTACCGGTTCGGTGAGTTCTTCTTCTTCAATGGTTTGTCGGTTGCTGGTTGTTGTTGTTTTGTTCACGATTCGACCTGTGCTTCTGCATTTCATCGTTTCGGAGTAAGTTTCGATGCCATAGTTTCATTTTGTATTCCTTGTTTGTTGTTCAGTGTTTGTAGTTTGCAAGTAAGAATGTTTGCTTATTTGTAGTGGCATGCTCCTCGTATGTTTTCGGTTCCTTCTGTAGTTGGGCTGCAGTTTCGTAATCATTGGAGATACATATGTTATTTACTGGCTCGAAGGTTCTTGCTGGTTCGTTGGTTCGTGGGTACCTGGTTATGTTTGTTTTCCTCGGGTTTGCGCTTTGGAGCCCTGGGGGTGCAGTTCGGCCTGTTCGCACTTTCTCACTGGTTTGGTGCTTGCTATTTTATTTTGTTTGATTCGGCCTTGCAAGGTTGGGGTCCAGCAATGGTGATTGGAGATTTTCTTTTTTCTTTTTTTTGGATTATTATTGTTTTTTGGGGGTGCTTTACGTTGTTCATCTCCTGCACCCACGAGTCGACATGCAGTTGTGTTATTTGCCCTGTCTATCGAGGCCGATATATGTTATTCTGTGAGATTTTGTTGGTGCTTAAGTGTTTCCATGAAAGAAAATAGTTGCATGCAAAATTGCTCGAGGATTACATGTGAAATTGCAATATCCATTGTTTTTTTGTTGGAATAAAGCATATGCAGGCTACATTTATAAACCATATATGGTCAGATGTGTCGATATGACATTACATGTTCTTTCTCCTCTACATAGACTGGTGTGCGCACACTACAATTTGTGTTGTGCTTGAGATATGATATGTGCAACAAAGATTCTGCAAGTTTATATTTGGATGTCTGGAAGCATATCTGGGTAGTTTGCCATGGAAAACCGAAAACTTGTATCGTGGGCACAGCAGTCTGTATATAGGATAAAGAACATGTATTTCCATCGGTGGAATCATATCTGAATAAATTTCCACGGAAAACTAGAAATCGTTTAGCTGTGGCCATGCAATTGCGTGATATTTTGTGCCTTCTAATATATTTTTGGCAGGGAAAAAAAAATTACGCGTTTACAGCCATGGATAGAGAAGCGCAAAGGTTCATGTTTATGCCTATCTTCTAGACTCTTCGTTGAGTTTGTTTTACTGTATGTACATATTGCTTGTTCTCTGGTGAATACCAGCTTCCATTGATGTTCATTGTATTTTGTGTGTTCCCACATTTAAACAAAAAAAATAGTTGGAGAAAACGAGGAAGTCTTCACTGCATCGATTGAAGAGGATATAGAAAGGTGCACGCTTGTACTGTTATTTCATATTGCGTTGTTTTGTATTTCATTTATGGTATGTATATGTGTTCATCTAGTTTATTATATGTACATGTTGTGTGACTCCCTACATGGTAAGTTATCTTCATTACATGCCTTCCTGCATACTAACCTGCTTCATTTCCGTTGTGTTGTCGTTGCATTGCTACATTTAAACAAACAAAATAGCTGGAGATGAGTGGGCTCTTTCGCGGGTAAATAACCCATTTTCTCTTTCTTTTACATGTCTGTCTTCATTATAAGTTATCTTCAATACATGCCTTCCTGCATACTAAGCTAGTTCATGTTCGTTGTGTTTTTGCTGCATTGCTGCATTTAAACAAACATAATGGCTGGACAGGACGATGGACTCTTTGGCGGGTAAATAGACATGTTTCTATTTCTTTTAGATGTTTGTCTTCATACTAAGTTGGCTTTATGTCCATTGCATATTCGGCGTTGTTGCCTTGGAAAAAAACAGGTTGCTTGGATAGGGATATGAATTGTTTTGTGCAACAGCAGAGGGTTCTGTGGTACAATCTTCTAAAAGGTATACCAAGTGTGTTGGTAAATTAAATATACAAACTAGGTGGGAGCATATAATATTAAACTTGAAAACGATGACTTGCCAGTAATGGGCCTTTCTACCCTCCCTATTTCTACTTTTTCCATTTTCTATTATCCATTTTGTTTTCTAATTCATTTGCTTAGTGTGATGTTCATCTGCACATGCTTGCATCAGAAAACGTTGGACTAGTGACATGGCCATGAGAAGTCAGTCATTCCAGACATCAGCAGACCGAAAAGGCCAAAGGTAAAGATGCATAAACAAATATCCTCAAGTATATATTCATCTATGGCATGGTGGATATGTTGATGCCATCTGCAATACATGGTTTGCAGGTTGCAGGAAGTATCAACAAGTACAAGCGAGATGTCGAACGTGTTGCATGTTCCGCGGACTAAGAGGTGTGGTTGTGAAACTCTGGCTCCATAGTTCATCAAAGTTATGCGTGTACTTGTAGATTTATGCCAGTGAAAGAAGAATACAAAAAAAAAAATTGCACACTACCATTCACTTTAGTTTTTATGTTCAAAAAATGTCACTAGGTCTAAAGTTGTGACATCCAAAGTACTGTCAATAGAGGGCTTGAACGGCCGCCGAACTGGACAAGTGTTCATCAAGGACATAATGGTCGTCTATAGCACCTACTTGGACAAGGAAAACAAAAGTAGATCCATTATGTGTGCTAACATGACAGACAAGGAGGCCATGATGACAGTGACACTGACTGTTCCTCCACAACTTGTCCAAAAACATGCAAAAAAGATATTGCCGCATAATGGGATATCCATTACAAATTTTAACATATTGCCCAAAATAGTATATGACCGTGGTGATTGTGATCGATTATTTCGCTCAACGAAACAAGCATTGTGGAAAAAAATCACGTTTTTTGTTCAAAATATCGTTTCGTCCCGGACTCGACTATCAGCCAGCTTGCACAGAGCACTAATATTTACCTTATCAGAACGATTGGAGCAGCTATCACACTGGCGAGAAAACTTACTCTTCGACCGACCGCTTCTCCGTTTGATATTGTAAGAAACGAATGTAAACTGTCCCAAGCCCAATTGTGCTATTATATCAACACAAGGCCCTTAAAATTGAAATAGTCTGCAAATCCGCTTGTCAATTTGTATATCGCGGTACTCTAGGTGTTATTTGCAGGGCACGGAACAAGAAAGCCCCAATTTTGAGCCCCCCAATTTTTAGATAATTAATATGGATCACCATTCGTAAACAGTCGCAAGGTTGGGCCCGCCAGCCCTAGAGTCCATCTGTGAATTTATATATGGCAGAACTCTGAGTGTTGTTTGAATGACACAGAACAATAAAAATGCAATGTTGAGTGACCTAGGCCGCAAGACCGCCTATCAATTTGTATATCGCGGAACTCTTGGGTGCCATTTGTAGCTAACGGAACCATAGAGGCTCGAGTACGCGCGATCCAAATATGGCTTAAGTATGGAATGCGGGAACAGTACATGCTCTATAAAATCTCATGTTCGTACTTTATAAAAATAAATTTAATGTATTGCTCGTTCTTTTCCGAAAATTTCTTCGTAAGGAAGTTGGCGGATTCACGTAATCAGATTTCACTTACTTTTATATCACCAGCCCGACCGACTGACCACTTCCTTGTTTCATATTATACAGACCTCCTTGTCTAATTAAATTGTACAATATCAATATTTAATATTAATAATTTAGTATTCAAAAGAATGTCTTTAGATAATGTCCAATAGTTAATAGGGATTAGCATCCGTAGACAATCGCATGCTCGAGGTCGCACGCTCGAGGCCGCCAACCCTGGACTATGTCTGTCAATTTGTATATCGCAGAACTCTGAGTACTGTTTGTATGAAAAGAAACAAAAGGAGTGCAATTTTGAACGAGCCACCCCGCAGGTCCGCTGGCCAATTTGTATATCGCGGAATTCTGAATGATATTTGTAGGCCAGGGAACAATGGATGCCCAATTTAGAGCTCGCCCGTTCGAGAACCCGTGATTCAAAAAGTGGCTAAGTACATATTTAGTGTGTATTACTCATTTTTCTGAAATTTTCTAGTTTCTCTTTTCTCTATGCTTTTCTTTTTTCAAAATGTGGGTTCCTGCATAGGCGGCTTTAACATTGCATTTCCATTGTTCCGCCACCTGCGACTAGCACCCGGACTTCCGCGATTTAAAAATTTGCAACAAACCCCCCTTCATCTCGTATACTTTCGCTTTGTGTTTGCTTGGTCCTTTTTCCCAATGTCTCATGCTTTTATATACAGAACCCGAGGTTCGGCAATATACATATTGCCCTCTCACCATTACGCTTCCATTGTTCCCCTGCGCACAAATAGCAGCCGAAATTCCACGACATATAAATTGACAGCCGATATCTGTCACTGAGATGCAATATGACCATCGGCCCTTCACATCTCTTGGGTATATCTTCTACCATTTTTCTTTTGTAACCCGCCCGGTTGCTTTCCATACTTAGGTATTTCTTGGAATCGGTTTCTCGGGTTAGTCGGTGCTTCACCGCAGTTCGCCATCACCGATGCCTTCATACTTGTTTCCAGATATGCAATAATTAAGCTTTGATGCTAGTAGTTCATCCCGCAGGAACCGTTAAGATCGTTATTAATGTCCGGAAGTCCGAAGAAGATTTGGCATTACTACGAATTAAACTAAGATTTGTGCACAAGTATGTTATCCTTTCCAAGTATTCATTTCAAACACGATGCAAACTGTTTTTTGTGCAATCATAATCTCTCTTCGTCATCACGATGACCTTCGCACTTTTTTCTAATTGTGCAATTAGTGAGCTGTGATGGCGACAGCTCATTCTGCATGAACCCTGGAGATTGTCATTGATCAGCAAAAGGCTCGAGAAAATATTCCATTGATACGCATTAAACCAAAATTTGCAGAGGGTTATATTATCCCTCCCCGATTTTCATTTCAAACATCGTCTCAAGCAAACGGAAATTCTTAATAACTTGTGGCAGCAGTTCTGTCCAACCACAATAAATACATTGGGGCAAAATGGCCAGAGCTTCCATTATTCCAAGGCATATTCTTACTACTCATCTCCCTCCACCTAAGAGCAAAAAATCAAATGGTCCCTTGGTACACCGAGAGATATATTTAAAGCCAAAGAATTCCAAGAAAACCCTGCCTGCTCAGAGAACCTGCCCAGTTGCATTCATGGTTGACACACAAGTTGAAGTCATGAATTCTTAGCCGGAAGAAGATGATCTGATGGTCGATGATATGGCAATGGATGATGGCAATGCAGAGAATCTTCCCACTCCTGTGCTCAAATTGAAATCAACCATAACAAACGGAACTTCCCAGCTTGGTGATGGTGGTCCTCACAACACCAAAAGGAGTTTCAGAAAAGAAACCGTCGGTAAACGCAATATCCATTTTGCAGCACGAAAGTAGGAATTCCAGAATTCCAAATTAGTCCGTTCTGGGCAGAAGAGTTTCACTGTAAAGCAATGATATGTTGATGCTCCTAGAGATTCAAGCCAAAAAATTATTGATTAACATCTTCGGGAATCAGGTCCAAAACTCTCACTGTTGCAAGGCATTTTTCTACTAGTCATCTCCTTCCGCCCAGAATGGACTAATTTGGGCCTCTGGAATTGCACGCGCAACCTATGCTACTGAATTTTTTTGGACTATGCAGAGGCGATTTCAGCTAAGGGCTATTCCATTTGCCCTTCAACGTTTTTCCTCTTCTTCCTCACGGGAAGCTTCTGAAAACTATCAATTTCAACACAGGATGATTCATCGAGGATAAAATTGCGAGGATCTTGCATACTGCGGATCCCGTGCCTGTGTTTGTCGTAGATATGTTCAATGTTTTGGCCCGAAGAACTAGGTCCAATTTCTAAGGATAGATGTACAATACTGAATGTTTTTTGTTATTTTTTTACATGGATTTGCTATCAAAAAATTTGTCTTCGACTCTTCCTTGTTGCTTCTTTTCTAGATTTAATGCATGTTCTCATTGGCATGGTTCGGTGCTCTCGTACTTCTTCGATATTGTGTTTACTTAGGTTATTTTTTCTAAGATGGAACATCTAACAATTATATAACAATGTACTGTGTCAATCCACCATCCTTTTATGTAAGCAAAAAATGGATTACATAGTTTCAAACCAACGTTCAATTCTATTCGTAATGCAGAGAGAACATAGCAATACCAGTGTACAATGTTGCAGCGAAATCGTTATTAGGTTTTAATGCTAAAAACCCATAATGCAAGATGTTTAATACTTGAGTTAATATGTTGCAGTCATGGAATAATGTATCAAGAACACAGTTACACCCACACGTTCCAATAAAATATAATCTTCAACAAAGCATTTGTTGGCAACTAGTAGAAAATGAAGTTTAATAGTTAAGTTAATATGTTACAGTCATAGAAGAATGTATCAAGAACATACTTACACGCACATGTTGCAATAAAATCTAATCTTCAACAATGCATTTGTTGGTGATTAGTAGAAAATGATGGTTTTGCAACAATGGGGCTTCTTTGAAACCAATTCGCGCTTATGAAAACTGTCTTCCACCTTTCTATTTTCCCACTCTTTTATTCCCCGTAGTTTCTCTTCCAGGTTACTTAATCGTTTTTTTCCCGAAAATACCTTGCTGTGTGGCTTGCCGAATTCACGTGTTTCCAACGACCGCTTCCCCTTTCTTTAAATTGACTCTACCACATTTGTAGCACAGAAGCTATATTAAAGGGCAAAGCATTTCTTCTATAGTTCTGTGTCCTGCAAACAGCACCCACAATTCCGCACTATACAAATTGACAGTCAAACTTGCCGACTGGCTCGCTAATAGAATCTCTCGTAGTTCCACGATATACAAATTGACAGACGAAGCATACAAGCAAAAACCAAGTAAACTCGTGAATCGTATTCCTGGTTCACACTTGCACTCGTGCTCTTTTATCGCAACACCGACCAAACGCTTCCCCATTCCATACCCATAAACTTCTCCAACCGCGAATTCCCGGTAGGCGGACTCTAGATTGGACTTATGTTGTTCCATGGCCTGCGAATAGTACCATCACTTCCACGATATACATATTTTCAACCGGCCTTAGATCATACCCTCTTTTGTATTACAGTCCACCTATCATGCCCTCTTCCGTGGTATATATTTTGCACTGAAAACTTTCGAGAAATACAATTTAACTGTCGAGTCCTGGCATATTTTGTGGAACTATTGTCACCCCCTTTTGAAGCTCGTCTGTCCGCTTTCCATACTTCGCCATTTCTTCAAATTTCTTTGGCGGATCGTCGGTTTGACGGGTTGAAGATATATTCAGTTCCTAGTCGTTGTTTCCTCTGCCCGCGCCCCTTTGCAATTATCAGTTTCCAATTATATATAAGATCTTATTTCTAGGCATGTAATTAGCAATTTCCCTATTCCATAGTTAGCCACTTTGCCGAAATCCCGCAAATATACAAACCGGCCGTTGAACTGCCCCATCATGATCTCTTCCATTTTACACATTTTTCACTCAAAAATTCCGATACATGAAATTTGACCGTGCAACAATCGGTTGTCCTGAGTATCCCCATAACCCTTTTTTGAATCTCGTCCGACCATTTTTCAGAGCTTGCCATTCTTTCCTTTCTCTTCGTCGTCTCCGACACCTTCGCACTTGTCTATAATAACAGAAAAAAAAAAATTTATATATATATATATATCTTGTTTTTAAATATGGAATTACTGACATTTAATTCTGACAAGTCATCATGCAGGAACCATATAAATTGTCATTGATGGTTGAAAGGCTCGAGGAGATCTCGTATTGATGCGCATTAAACCAAAATTTGTGGGAGAATTATATTATCCCTTCCGAGTGTTGATTTCAAAATCATGAACTCTCATTCGCACGTCGTGGCCTTCGCACGTTCAGGAAACCTCCAATCCTTAATTGCTCTTCGTCGTATCCACCACCTTCGCATTTCTAAATATGCAATAAATAAGTTTTACTGCTAACAGTTCACCATGCACCACCCATACAGATTGTCATTAATCAGCGAAAGACTCGAGGAGCTTTCCCATTCATAAGCATTTAACCAAGATTTAGCAGAGAATTACATTATCGACGCTAATTGTTCATTTAAACCATCATCTGCAACAAACCTATGGCATTAGCTCGAAATCACTTCTGTGGAGATACAGTCAACATCTTCGGGCGCGAGGACCAAAACTTCCAGTGGTCCAAGGTATATTCTTATTACTCAAGCTCTGTCGCAAAAAACCAAGTAATTTGGACCTCCGGGATTGCTCATGCAAGCTGTCTCCGAGAGGTTTTTTACTGTAAGGACCTGATCTCTTGGTGCGCCGATAAATTTATTTCCGAGAAAAGAATTATTTCACTGCGAGACTTCTCTTCTGTTTCTTTGTCACCTCAGGTCTTCCGCCAGATGCTAAAATTTTCGAAGCCAACATTGACGTTCAGAGGAGAATTTTGCAAACAGTTCCTAGCACAGCATAATAACGGGTTGGACCTCTTGCCCCATTTTTTGAAAAACTTGCTTCTAGTTCCTAAAGATATTACAAGCATGCAGGTTAGTTCATTTAGAAATCCATTCCACGAAATTGTCTGGTTGTTTACAAGAATAACGTGACAAGAGTCCACAACAACTGTTTCCCGGATGGCTCTTTGTATTTTGTATTTCACGGTCAACGAACAAGCCATTTTTTATTGGAGAATGTTAATTTTCCATGAAATTTGTTCCCAATTGTCAAGCTACAAAAGGGAAAAAAAAATTATATGTCGTCCTATTTAGTTTTTGCAATGGCGCATTCCTGTCGGTTTCCACAACTGTCTCTGTCCAAGAATGTCAACTGTGAATTCCACCCAGTAACGTTTAGGTACCAAGCCTTGTGGAAGCACAAGGCTTCCCATTGTTTTTATGAGGTTTTTAATGGCTTCGTGTCTGTTTTCAAAGTTTTGTTGTTAGGAGAAGATGTTCCCTGCATATCTGAACAGGCAACTAGTTTTTTGGACAAGAAGGGGACACTCGAACATTTGGATAATTACACTATCATAAGAATTTTTGGCTCCACGGAACAACCTGCTCTCCTTCCATGTCACATTACAGATAGAATGTTTGTTGCAAAAGTAGCACGTCAATATAGCTACTGGTTCCATCTATTCCAAAAGAAGAAGAAAAAAACAGTGCATTCCTCTGCCTTGGAAAGTAGGGGAGTTCGTGTTGAAAAATGTCAACAAAATTGACGATTTCGCAGCACATTCTACCATCTCCAACCTAAGATATGCTGAAATCATAAGAGGGTTCAACCCCTATAATATTTTTCAACAACATTTACAAACACTTGGCCTCGCCGATTCTTTTTTTTAAAAACAGTTGTCCAAAAATAAAGACAGTGTCAACAACAGTCCTGCCTTTGATGTCGACGGCATAGACACTGTGCAAAGCTGCACTAAATTGTAAACGCAACAGGGGAAAGACCTCGGTGACAAGAGTGTTCAATCCGCAAATACCACTCCAAAAAGTACAACATCCCGGAGCATAGCTCCAACGACCCACCACAGCAACAAAGAAACTCAAAGTTCTTCAAACAGGGGAGATAATGACCCTCCTCACTCTAAAATTGATAGTTCTCACAAACTTCCTGTAGAGAAGAAGAGAAAAAAAAAGTGTGGGGCAAGCGGAAGAGCCGGAAATTCAAAGTGAGAACATGGAACTTGACATTGATCTGGATAGCATGATGCGCTTTCTTGATCAACCCAAAGACACCATCCACCATAGCCATCCAATGGACATATCCGTTACCGAAAATTTTGACGAAGATGAATCCTTCGTGTTCCAGAGCGTTGTTTTTTATAGCCAGTCCAAAAAATTGATAATTGAGAAAAATAATATGTTAAAAATAAGAAAGGCAAATATCGTTCAAAGGTTGACCTTGCGAACATGCAGCCATCCCAAATCTCTCAACTTCACACCGCAAGCAAAGAAGCACTTCATGATTCCATTGGAAGAATCGAGACCGAGAATGTCAGACTAAAGGACCGGGTCAAGGAATTGGAAGACGATTTCATTCCTATGCCATTGCTTGTCAATCCTTTGGCAATAGCCACGTCTAGCACCCATACAGCCAATGTAAAAGCATCCTCCACCTTGCTCGCATCCTGTAAAGGATATGTGGAGAATAATATCAAAAAAAGAATGGAACTGGTTAACGAAGTGTGAAAAAGATCACAAACCATCACTTCCCTTGGAAACAGGGCACATAGTTTGCTCGAGCATTTGCAGGCCGAGTTAAAAGATGAAGAAAAATTCTTTTTAAAAACGATCATTCATTTTGGCAAGATTGTCAACAATATGACAAAAACAAAAAGAAGAGAAGAAGATCTTTCATCCAAAAACCGAATCGATCAATTGATTGCATGTTGAAAAGAAAAAGTGAAGAATGTGCATCTCATTGTTCAGTCATGTGAACAAACCATATTGAACAAAGATAAATTATTCACAAGGCTATCAAATATAGACTTAGCCAGGAAAACCAACAACTTCCAAGATCGCGACTTAATCGCAAACTCCTTGCCCTTAACCAAGCAAAAATTCGATAAACATGTTATGTTTAAGGCCTTGTCTCTAGAAAAATTTTACAGCATCCTTCAATTTGATCAAGCTCACATCCACGACTGACTAGTCAAATATGCAGTACAGAACGAGGAAATTCATCAGACTCTCTCTCATCTTTCTATCGACTTCCGGAAATTAGAAAGCAATCTTTTCAACATAAAAATCCGAAATGAGATCAACGTCACCCCAATGAAAAACTACATTGAAGAATGGCTCAAAAGGCAATTGAAACAGACCGTCGGCAAAAGGCAACAGGCAGTTGCCAACATTTCAACAACCGTAGAGGACATCCTTGAAACTGCAATCGTCGGCAACATCAATGAAACAACAACTGCAAACAAATAGCCAAAAGACTCATATCTACCCTCACTGTAAAAATACTAATCGCATCTTGCTTTGTTTATCAACCCAATTATTCCAATTTCTTAAATAGATATGTACAAGCAAACACTTATACATTTCCAAAAAATTTTTGCAAATATTGCAATCTATCTTCTTTCCACAATCATGTTTCTTGTACATATTTCTCTAATGTTTCACGAGAGCTCCAATCCCAATCTACATGACAAACACATTGAAGTTCCAATTTATATGTAACAAACTTTATTTTTTTTGTATATTTCAAAATTTTCAGTAATATGTAACAAACTTTTATTTTTTGACATATTTCAAATAAAAAAGTTTTCTTATCTCCTTTTAAATTTATGTTTCTATACATTCTTATCTTTCACCAACCCATATGACAAATGCATTTAATTTTTTATATGTTACAAACTTCCTTTTTTTTATATTTCAAAATAAATGGTGCTCTACAATGCGATGGTCATTTACAAATGCATTTAAATTTTTATATTTCTTATCTCTTTTTAATTTTATGTCTTCATATATTTTTATTTTTCACTAGTTCATATGACAAATGCATTTAAATTTCCAAATTTATTCTTCCACTTTCAACAAATTTATAGTTTGTTATAAACTTTCAAAAAATATAAGTTTGCAATATACTTTCAAAAAATAATACACATTTCCAAATAATGATTTGAATTTACTTATAAAATAACTAAAATTATGTATACTATTGAGTAACCCCTTCACAAATATAAAGTCACATATTTATTATTTTACAAATATTAAAATGTATATCTATAAAATAATAAAAACATTATTTTACAAATATTAAAATGTATATCTATAAAATAATAAACATTAAAATGCATTAATGAAAACAATTTTTATATTTTTCCAAATAACATATTTATTATTTTACAAATATTAAAATGGATATCTATAAAATAATAAACATTAAAATGCATTAATGAAAACAATTTTTATATTTTTCCAAATAACATATTTATTATTTTACAAATATTAAAATGTATATCTATAAAATAATAAACATTAAAATGCATTAATGAAAACAATTTTTATATTTTTCCAAATAATATATGCGAAGAAAAATCCAATTTTTATATTTTTATTTACAAAAATTAATTAACATAAAAAAATTAATTAATTTAATAAAAAAATTATTGTTATAATTAAATTAAATATTATATTTATATTTAAAATTATTTAATTATTGGATTCATCTTATTTTTTGAAAAAAATGAAAAAAGAATTATAATCACATTAATAGGGTCTCATCCTTTATTGGTAGTTAGAGTTTCACCCTTATTCGCTTATTCACCCGTATTCACTTATCATAGTGAATAACTTATTCAATATGATAAATTTCCTACCAATTCACTTTTGCATCACAATGACCTGTCATAGTTGTCGGGAGAGGGGGCTATGGAGTCCCACTTCTAAATTTTTCTTTATGGTTCTACATTGATATTTTTATCTTGTTCTAAATGTTTTTGTGAGTTTAAAATGTTTAAATTTAATCATTTAAAAATTTTAATGTTTTTTTCGTTAACAATGCATGTTTTTTTAAGTTTAAAATGTTTAGATTTAATCATTTTAATTTTTTTTTAAATTAATACTTTTTTAAGTAAATTCAATCATTTTGTTTTCTAAAATCATTTTGTTTAGTTTAAAATGTTTAGATTTAATCATTTTAATTTTTTTTTAAATTAATACTTTTTTAAGTAAATTCAATCATTTTGTTTTCTAAAATCATTTTGTTTTTTTTTTAAGAAAGTTTAATATTCTTTTAGTTTTTTAAGAAAGTTTAATATGTTTTTTTTTTTTAAAAGCTTAAAATACTTTTGAAAAAGGAGAAATCTTTTTTAAACAATGTATACTAGAATCAATATATAAGTCCACAAGATTTTATCTATCTTGGAGGTTTATTTTTTGGATCTCCAAACTAACAAAAACATGTATATTTGGATAGGATCCTTTTGTATACAATGTATAATGGCATCAATATATAAGTTAATAAGATCTTATGCTTTTTAATCTTTTTTAAACAATGTATACTAAAATCAATATATAAGTCCACAAGATTTTATCTATTTTGGAGGATTATTTTTTGGATTTCCAAACTAACAAAAACATGTATATTTGGATAGAATCTTTTTGTGTACAATGTATAATGGGAACAATATACAAGTCAACAAAATCGTATGCTTCTTAAAGTTTATTTTTTCAGATAACTCCAAATTAACAAAAACATGCAAATCCATTTTATATGAATATCAAAAAAATAAGAATAAAAATATTTATTATAGTTAAAAACCTTATTATTATATCATTATAATAATCTTTTTTCAGTTATTATTAGGGTTTGTTATTTTAATTCTATATAATTACAAATCAAGATATTTTGACTTAATATTCCAAATAAAGTATTAAGTAAAATTATTATTAGGATTTGTTATTTTAATTATATATAATTACAAATTAAAAAATTTTGATTTAATATTCCAAATAAAGTGTTAAAGAGGATTGACAAGAACAAAGGCATGTGTCACCCCTTTAAA
>JASDQU010011528.1:271692-311555 GCA_032191745.1 Picea mariana | reverse complement strand
GTCCCATCATCTTCTTCCATGGGATCATTAACTTGATTTGTCCCATCATATTCTTCCATGAGATCCTCATTTTCTTGGTCATGATGATGTTCCTCAGCTTGTACAACATCATTTCTACTAATACTTGGTGCAATATTCTGCAGAAAGTTGGAGTGTCACTCTAACTTTATAATTACAAACAATCATGCGAAATTAGTGTATACTGTAACAAACATTCAAACAATACACACACACACACACACATATATATATATAATTTTATATAAAATTGACAAAATAAAAAAAGATAATCAATATATAGCTAATTACCATGGGACAATATTAATTCGATCCGCCATCAATATGACCATATTTCCTACAATGTTTTGTAGCTGTTGCTATTAAAATTCTTACGGGACGTCTGGGGCAACATTTTTTACAAGGGAAATAACATCTACCATCACCCTTTTTACCCGCTTTACTTTTTTCCCCACCTCTAACAACATTCTACGACATTTTTCCACACAAAAATACCCTTTCAGAACCGTCGTTGTTATAGCAAGTTTGTCGCAACATCTTTAAATCGTCAAATATTTATAGTCCAATTTTAGGTCACTATCGTCGCAATTGCGACGATATTGACCTAAAAATATTTCTTTTTCCACCTATTTATTTTAGGTCATTTTAACGGTCAATTTTAAGGTTAGGTGAGTCGTCGCTCATGCGACGGACAAACTACAGTCGTCTCTCTTGAGACGACTATTGACCATAATATTTTATTCAAACTACATGCATCGAGATAGCGACGAATACGGGGTGGATTTAGAAAAATTGAACTTTTTCTCTTACATGTTGCGACGAAAGAGTACTTTCGTCGCAAGTGGTTGTCGCAACTTTTTCAATATGTAGTAGTGTTTGCTTCAAACGTCATAGTGTACCTCTTTAATTAAATGAAATCATAGTAATCATAGGCCCAGTCAATCCCTAACAAGGAAGGATAGGGTTCTTCATCTCCCATGATTTCAATCACTTCAAAATCGGCAGTCGTTTTAACTCCCGTAACATCTACTTCCACATGTTTCAGCCTTCCCACTGGAAAAATGCAGTATTGATTTTCCATTCCCATTTGGATAGGGGAATAGACTAACTGAGGTTTCCCTAGAGCCTCCCAGGTATTTTTGGGTAAGATATTGACATATGATCCTAAAGCTAGCATGACATCCTTAATTTTGAAGTCACCTAACTGGGATTCCAACCTAAATTATTTCCCCATTCGCACCTTCCTTCTTTGTATCCTCTAGGTATTCTTCTCAAGAAGTTTGGTGGTTACAGGGGTTTCTAGAGTTCCCTCATCCCCCAAGATTAGGTACAAGGTATTCTGCAACTTCTCAGAGAGTCGGTCATCTCTCGGGATCTCAGAGAATAATTGAAACCAGAGGTTAATTATATCTTGAGACTGCTCACAAGGTCTTCTTGAGTTTACAGGATTTTCGGGTGCGAGAGGTGAGGTAGGATCTTGAGCGGTCTTGGTTTGAAGGGTGAATTTATGAGGGTTTTTCCTTATTTCTGGAGCAGATTCACCTCTAAATATTTCTACTGCATCTTTGAAAAATAGGTTTTGTTTCAAAGGATCGCACATGTCATCCTTGGGGTATGTTTTCTTAATCTTGGGCCGATTGTCTGTATCTACCCCATTTTTTCTCCTCCACAAGTGATGATGTTGAATTTGGGTAGCCTCCCTTTGACTTATCTCCTGGGTTCCGAGCCTAAAAATTTAGCTCCTTTTTGTCAAGCCTGGTACTCCCACTTTGCGATCAGATCTGGGCACTCTTCAGTTGCGTGGGCATTAGTTCTGCAGTGTGAACACCATGGTCGTCTCGGATGAGGATAGTTTTTGGCCATATGTCCTTGTTCATCACAATTTTAACATCAACCTAGTCCTCTTTCTCTGGTCCTCCCTCCTCTAAATCCACATGCATTTCCACTTCCCCAACCCCTGGGGTGTTTCGTTTATCTTGAATGCAGTCTGTTTCAGTCTGTCGACAAGTGCATATAATGCCTGACATTGGTTTGTAGCATGCGTAGTGGACCGACATAACTTATAATGTATTGTATTGGGCACAAGTGAGTACTTATGCAGGATGGGGTAGTGTCTCGGTGCATGTCCATGAGTCCAACATATTTCACAGTATTTGGTTTTCTAAGTGATTTGGGTGCTTGGGAAAGCGTGGTATTGAATCGGTGCATGAAATGGTGAAGTTGTCGACACCTGTGCAACTCCCCCTATTGGTCCTGTAGGGGGTGGCCCATTCCTCTTACCCGCAGGCACTCCGTTGCCAGATGCCCCTCTGTGTAGCATCCTATAAACCAAACTTGAGGTCATAATGACTTGAGTAGAGTTAATTCCTAGATCTCCTCCGTGAGTGCAAATATTTTTCCTTGGAGGTTAGACATGTTTGAATCTACTGGAGCTCTGGTTCTCCTCAGGCTCCCTGGGTATCCCGCCATGGCTTCAATATTCATTGATTGTTCCAAATCCTTTGTCAGTGTGGCTATTCTTTGTTGCATCAAAGGGATTTGTGTCAAGGGTATCAACCCTTGGATGTACCATTCCCTTTGATGGTCTTCATGAATTGGGTCCACCAATATCCCAATAGCGTCCTTAAACTTTTAACTCTATTCCCATGCGGACTCCCCCTCTCTCTACTAAATCTCGCGCAACTCATAGAAAGCTTGTTGTTCTTACTGAGGTAACTTAAATTTGGAAATGAATTTCTGACGCACTTGGTCAAGGGTAAAGGCATGTCCTTGCACCCTATGCTCAATATCCTTCATGTACCATTTGAGGGCATGACCCCTCAAGGTAGTCTGGAATTCCACTAACTTGTCTGCATCGAGGGTCCCTCTTGACCTCAAGATGGCCTCTCATAGAAACCAATGTTGTTATATGTCCTCATCCTCTTGACCACATAAATATGGGTATCGGGCGATCGAACCTCCCTTGTTTCCATCCACTGTCGGTGTTCTTGTTCCTATCAAAATAAATCCTAATGATCCTAGTTGCGATCTACCAAGAGACCCTACTATCCTCCCATTATTTATAGTTGTTGGTCTTGCTGAACTGATTGAGTTCGATGAAATAGGATTTGCATGATTATGAGGTATTGAGCTTACCAAGGGTATTGGAGGCACCTGGGGGACAAGCAACTTGGGGCTGGTTCCACTGAATTCTGGGCGGGTTTCTTTGATCTGGGGGGTCTCATTTGCTTGTACTAGAGAAATCTGCTCCACTTCATGGTTGACTCCTCCTGAGATTGGGGCCGAATCCTCTTTGTATTTTACAATATCCATACATCCTTCGTCCTCTCTTGCTTCTAAGCCTTCCTCGTCTCATCCACTCTCCAAGGAACTTATTTCTTTCTACGCTTCTTTTTCCTACAATCTTAGATTGACCAGTATTTCTTGTCTTTTCAACTTCTGCAACTATTCTAACTTTCTTTCATCCATTCCTCCTAGTTTGATTATTTCTGCAACACTTCGGACTGCTTTGTTTCTCTCTTTACCTTTCCCTTCCACCATTTCTCAACTATGACGGCTCTCATCAAGGCGTGATCACTTCTTGTAGTTTTCTCTTTCCCCATCTGTCAAAGAACTCATTCCCATTCTTAGTTCATGAACCCACCCAAGATCTCCCCACCCCGAGTGTATGGGTTTAGGTTGCAATCTCACATGAGGGAACAACTAGCATCCCCTCTTCCACCACAAAGACCTTGATCTAGAGGGTAATTTACCTCAGCAATTTTCCTCGTGCCCCTTTCTTGAATATTTCTTCAGGTCATGAAAAATATTGGTGGTTCTCCGCTGCAAACTCAGTGATTTCCAAGGATGTGGCAACCCATAAATCCATCACTCAAGTAATCTAGTGATCCAGTCGATGAAGCTCTGTTGGCCTTTCTATATCCCAAGAACCAATTTCTTTGACCCGTTCTTTGAACTCTGGTGCTTTTTGTAGGCGATATACCCACTAGAATAGATTTTTCGGGAATTCTACCCAGAAGATATCATATTGGTCGCTTGATCTTTCTGAGTAGAATACAGAATCCTTGGCGGCGTCCCAATTCATATTTCGTAACGTTCCAACCACTATCTAACGTCATACTTGTGGATCCGTGGAAGCATTCTCCTTACAGGTTCCCTTGTAAATTCAGGGTCCCCGCAACGGAACCATTTTGTTGGCGCAAAGTTTTCAAACTAGGGTCCTCTTCAGGTTACCAACAAAAGGGTATTGATGTAGTCTAGTGCATTAGAATTTTCATCTTTCCGAAAGGAAATAAGTCTCACCCGAAGCGCAACCGAGACAAAATAACTTAGGGAAGTGTAAGAAGAATGCTATACAAATCTATAACACATCTATATTGTTACCATTCTTAAGCAAGATAGATTATTTTGTTCATATATTTTTACACATCATACATCGATATGAGAGAATAGACTTGTATAGAACATTAAGAAAGGATAAAGAAGTGTAATTCATAATAGACAGCAACATAATAACATTCCAGAGATACAGGAAGTAATATAAACCAGAAACTTTTAAAATTTGATCTCCATTATAATTCTATTATATCAAAAGTATTGATCAACAAGCATTCACAACTTTACATTACTCATCGTAGAAGTGATCGGTAGGAACATCTCAACACAATACTAGAGTTGATCATAATCAGTCTAGTCCCTTCCCCTTACTAATTACATTCTAGCTCTGGAGTACATATCTAGTTCTTGCCTCTCATTCCTCTCTCCTATTTCCTTCACACACCCACCCATATTACAATACAATCGTTTTCTTTTCCTCCTTGAGAATCCATAGGCCCTCTTCTCTTCTTAATTTTGTTCCAACTATATTTTCCCAAAACTGATTATGCGCTATCCTAAGACTATTTTTTGTTCCAAAGTCTTTTTGTTGCACGTTTCCTTTAACATCCCTCTTCACTTGATTGGTTGTCCAACTCCTTGATAACTTGCGCAAAATCTCTTATAAAAATAAAGGGCCCAACAACACCAGTGTGGTATTTTTCCTAGTCATGGTGATTTGAAAAGGAATGATAAAGACTCAATATGTTAGATGATATCACATGTAGACCCAGAATGAGCCTGATTTCAGAGAGAGTCAATTGGCTCATAAGGAGAGCTGCAGGGTGAGTTTCCCCTTGATTTAGGTGGGAGAGAGACATCTCCAAGGACTAATAGACATGTGTCATGAGTCTAAGGTGAAGTTTGTATACTTCATAGAAAAACTTGGCATGATGCATAGTGTCTCCCTCGTTGAGAGGGAGTGTTGATGTTTGAAAAACATCGGGAAGACATTCTCCTAAATTAATATTAAATAATATATATAATAAGTAATAATAATAATAAATAATTACTTATTATCCAAGCGACGCATCCTTTCATGGATGGTCACCATATGTTCTCTATATATGGAACACTCGTCATTGTAATAAATCAATCTATCATATCTTATCTCATATGAAAAATCAACACCTCTTCGATTTTTGTGCAGCAAACTTGTCTTTGAATTTGTGCTTCTTCCGGGAAACTTGACTCTATTCTCAAGCTCAACTTCTCTTTCTTTCATGCGCTCTCCAAACCTCATGAAGAATTCCAAAGTGAGGGGTGCTTCTTTCCCTAATATGACTCAAGGAGGGAATGTGAAGAGTCTCATGATCCAAGGCATGAGATTTGATCTTGATCCTCTTAGATCAATGGTGGTGATTTAATGACTTTTAAGTCACCCACTTCACAAACATTAAAAAAGGTTACTTTTAATTTTATCTCTCATAAAATTAATGCACTAGGGACCACATTGGATACTTTCTCACCCCTAGGCGCCTAAGCGATCAGAAACACTTGTCCTTGGTACTTCTTAATTAATTTAGCACTTCCTCTTACTGAGGAAATTGTTCCTCACCACTCCTAGCTTATCTCTGAAAGGTACAAACTTGCCTCTCCCCAAAGCCTTAGTGAGGATGTTCGCTACCTTCTCATAAGTGGATATGAATTGTAACTCAACTGCCCCTTTCTGTACATGATCCCGAATGAAGTGATATCTTATCTCAAAGTGTTTAGACATGTCATGGAAAACTGGATTCTTAGATAGTTTTATGCAACTTTTATTGTCACACTAAATCCTCGTGGTCCTCATTTGCACACCAAATATCCCAACCAACAACTTGTGAAGCCATATGGCCTCACAACTGACCTAATTGGATGCCATATACTCAACCTCTACAGAACTCAAAGCCACTAAATTTTTCTTCTGATTAAACCAAGACACAACTACTCAGCCCAATCCAAAGAAACAACCTGAGGTACTCTTCTTGTCAATGACACATCTTGTCCAATTAATCTAAGTCCATCCCTTCTCTCATAATCCAAGCCATCATCCATCGTACCCTTGAGCTACTTGAGCACATGTTTTGTTTCCACCCAATGCACTTTCTGAGGCTCCACCATAAACTAACTAAGAGAGTTGATAGTAAAACAAATATTTGGTCTGGTGTTGACTAGATACATCAATGAACTGCATTAGGATTCTTCGAAAATCAAGAATAGAGGATATGTACTAGATTTAAAATTCTAGTTATTCCCAGACCTTTTGGGAATCAAAGATATATATGACACTGAATCGAAGTACGTACCAAAAAAATTATTTTTTCGAGAAGAATGAAACCGAAAAAAGATAGAGGAAGAAGAAGAACAGGAGGAAACAATCAAACAAGGAATAGGTGTTAGATGATGATACAACATAGGATGAACCAACTCCGACTCGGAAGAATGAAGCTTCTTCCACTTGGTTATCATGGGTGTGTACATGAGCCTACAATCCTCCATCTGGAATCTCCTCAGAATGTCAACAACATATCTTCTCTGTCCCAAAAATATGTGTCTTGGCTCCTTCCAAACCTCCAATCCTAAGAAGTAGTGCATCAATCCAATGTATTTCATCTTGACCTCTGAAGTAAGGCTCTCCTTGCAACCAGCTATGAGTCTCTCTGACCCTGTAGTGAAGATATCATCTACATATAGCACCAGAATGAGAGGATACTCCCAAACCACAATGAAATAAAGGTTTGGATCTACCTCACTCTTCTCGAAAACCATTCGATGTAAGTATGTATCAATCCTCAAATACCAAGCTCTATGAGCTTGCTTCAGTCCATGCAATGCCTTCTTCAGTATACACACATGAGAATCTCTCCCATGCACCTCAAATCCCTGTGGTTTCTCAATGTACACTTCCTCCTCTATGATACCATTCAGAAATGTGGTTTTCAATTCCATCTAATGGATCTTCCAAACCATCTCTGTTGCAATGGAGATCACTTTCCTGATCGAGGTATATCTAGAAACTAGAGAGAAGGTATCATCATAATATACTCCCTCTACCTGTGAGAACCCTCCAGCTACAAACCAAGATTTGTACTTCTCAATGCTGCCATCAGCAGCATACTACATTTTGTAGAGCCACCTAGAAGTCACCACCGACTTCCCATCAGGTCTTGGAACCACCTCCCAAACATCATTCTTCATAATGGAATTGTACCCTTCCACCATGGCGTCCTTCCAGACCTACTGACATGCTGCCTCCTCAAAGGTGGAAGGCTCAAACTCAATGATGTTCCTCGCCATTTCTAAATAGTTGCAAAATCTCTCTGGAGGTTTACTCTTCCTCACAACCTACCCGGGATTTCCCCATAGATCCTTGATCTTCCTTCAAAGTGTCTTGAAGCCACTTAAGCTTCCTCTTCTCTAAAGTATCACCATGTGGATGGGACTCCTCCTCCTCAATACCACCACTTGAAGAGTGTGTACTTGAAGATGATGATCCTAAGGTCGTCTGAGAACTAGGAGACTGAGAAACAATACCTTGTGAACTGGTAACCTGAAGACCAATGATTTGTGACCCTGTCACATGTGAACCTGTAGTCCCTGAAGCAGGTGATATTAAACTCTGTGTCAACGTACTATAGAAGGACTCATCTAAATCTGAGGAGCCTACTGCTCCCCCTACTCAACATCCAAATACCTCCTAAAGGATTTATCCTCCTCAAATCTCACATCTCGTCGCACAATTATCTTCCTCAAAGAGGGGATGTATATGCGGTAATATTTTGAAGTCTCTCTATACCCAATAAAGATTCCCTTCCCTGTCATGGGTTCTAGCTTTTTCCTCTTCTCAGAAGGCACATGTGAATATGTAAGGCACCCAAAAATCCTGAAGTGCCCAACATCAAGCTTCTTCCCATAGAAATCCTCCTCAAGAGTCTTATCCCTGAAGACTTTGTGTGCACTCTTGTTCTGCAGATAAACTGCAGTGTTGTAAGCCTTAGCCCAAAGAAAAAGTGGTATCCCATGATCATGTAACATGGCTCTCATAGCCCCAACAATGGCCCTATTCTTCCTCTCAGCAACCCCATTCTGATGTGGGTTGTAGGGAACAGTCAATTCTCTCTTAATTCCTCCTCTAGCACAGAAGTCATTGAACTCATTGGAGGTATACTCACCCCATTGTCTGATCTCAGCACTTTGATTTTCTTCCTTGTTTATTTCTCCACAAGAGCTTTGAACTCTTGGAATCGCTTGAAGACCTATCCTTTGGTCTTCATTAAGAAAATCCAAGACTTCTTGGAGAATTCATCAATAAAAATAACATAATACTCAAAACCACTCAAAGATGTAGAAGACACAGGACCACATACATCGGAATGAATCGTATCAAGAATACCTTCTACTTTGTTTTCACTGCTTGGAAAATCAATCTTGGTGTACTTCCCAATAGCACACCCCTTGCACACCTCCCAATGCTATGTACTGAACTCAGGCACTCTAGTCACAATCTCTCTCAATATCCTCATAGCCCCATGGTGCAAATGGGACATCCTCCTATTCCATAACTCACAAAGGTCATTTTTGTTGGTACTATGCATTAATTCTCTAGCAGGAAGAAACATGAGCTAGTACATCTTCTCATACCAGATCCCAATCACTTTGGTCAAAGTGACATTGGATCCCTTAGGATACAAGAACACATGCCCATCACAGAATAATATCTCATATCCCCTATCATGAATAGTGGAAACTCACACCAAGTTCTTCTTCAAGCCCAGAACATATAGAACATATCTCAAGAACATGGGAGGTAGAGACTCACTTTGAAATGGTATTGTCCCACTACCAATTGTCTTGACCACTGATTCATCTCCAAGCACCACCTCAAGATCCCCAATCTCTGTGATATCAGTGAAGTACTCAGGAACACCTACCATATGGCAGGAGGCACCACTATCAATGTACGAAATACTAGTAGATGATGCTCTAGAGGAAAGACACACCAACAATGAATACTCCTTCTCGAACCTATGGGTAAACTCCTCCACATATGTTGAAGTTGCAACTTGCTTCTTCTTATTATTAGGACATTGTCTAGCA
This sequence comes from Picea mariana, assembly GCA_032191745.1. NCBI lineage: Eukaryota > Viridiplantae > Streptophyta > Pinopsida > Pinales > Pinaceae > Picea > Picea mariana. The sequence continues at coordinate 302,084 of JASDQU010011528.1, read as the reverse complement.
TAGTGTCCAAAATTGTGACATGCAAATCACTTGACTTTGCTCATGTCCTTCTTCCCTTCACCTTTTTTCTTGTTCCCTCCCTTGGAACCCTTCTTGGACTTGTTCTTGCCTTTAGTTTCAAGTGCCACATTCTCCTCTTCATTACCTATGGATGAACTCCAATGCACATATCCTCTTCGAGTTTCCTCCTGAATGATGTCATCCCAAAGATGATCCCACTTGGGAATATTTTCCCTTGCCACAATGCCCTCAAGAAATACATCCCATTATTTGGTTACCCCTTTCAAAGCAATCCTCACAAGTTCACTATTAGTAACAACCTCCCCAGCGGCACCAGGTACATCCCTCATTTAGTTAGCTTGATAAGATAGGTGGAAACACTTTCAATCTTGGTCATTTTAATCCTCTTTAGATTCTCCCTCAATACCATTTTTTTATTTTCATTAGAACTCTGGTAAAGTTTGGCTAAGGATTACCACATCTCATAGGCATTGGACTTCTTGGTCACATGTAGAATCACATGGTTCGTAATGGAATCAAGGATAATTATTTTAGCCTTAATGTTCTTTTTGGTGTAGGCGGCCAAAAGAGTGGCATCTGTAGGCACCGCCATGAGATTCGTTTATGAGTTCTCCACAATATCCCACAACTCACACTCTTGTAGAAACAACACAATCCTCTCCTTCCATGAGATGAAATTAGCAGCTCCATCCAATTTGTCATTGACCCTCAAACCAATGGCCATTAACCCTCACAATTGAAACTCAAGCCCAAAAATTTCTTCCTAGTGAAGTACCTCTCTCTTCTTAGAAAAATATTTGTCCTCTATGGTCGATATCTCTACTCTTTCCCACTTTCTAACTCTGATACCATGTAGAAAAATCATACCCCAACCCAATTTCAATTCTCAATGAGACAACATAGTTTAATGCCCAACCCACATTGCATTTTTTCGCTGCAAACTAGTTAGCATAAAGATCTAGCTCATAAACTGAAACACATGAAGTCTACTACAGCAATTAGACAGAAATAAATGCACACCCAAAAAACTTAACACATAGATTTTTGGTCAAAATTAGACCCTGGAAAAACCCATAAGGGGAAAACCAGTGAGAGAGGGGAGATTTTTTATTATTCAGAGCTCTGAGAAAGAATTTGTTACATAAATCATCTTCAAAAAATAAATACACAAACTTATCTATTTTTCTATGCCCACACACAACCTAGGAAACAGTGCCAACCATCTCCTTGATTTATGTGCCCAAAAATCCATACACAGTACGATCGTCTTAGCATTAAATGTTGTACGATCTAATTCGAAATTCGTGTCTATCTGCTAATAGTAATTTTTAGAAATGTGGTTGTTGTCTTCCTCGATTTATGTGCCCAAACCACTCAAAAATTCATGCATCCCTATTCCTCGATTTATGTGCCACTTTACTATTGTACAACCTGCTCGAAATTCATACAGTACGAACCAGCACTTGTTGTACCTTCCTCCTCGATTTATGTGCATCAAACGTGTCTTGGAATTCATGCATCTTCCAAGAAACTTGTGTCTCTTCTCAAGATCGACTTCTCTCTCTCATGTGCTCTCCAAATCTCATGCAGAATGCCAAAGTGAGGGGCATCTCTTTCCCTAATTCGACTCAAGGAGGGAATGTGAAGAGTCTCATGATCCAAGGGCTGAGATCTGATCTTGAGCCTCTTAGATCAATGGTGGTGATTTAATGACTTTTAAGTCACCCACTTCACAAACATTGAAAAAGTCACTTTTAATTTTATCTCTCATAAAATTAATGCACTAGGGACCACATTGGACACTTTCTCACCCCAGGTGCCTAAGTGATGAGAAACACTTGTTCTTGGTACTTCTTAATTAATTTAACAGTACAGTAAGAACCACTTCATTCACTAACCTCTTGGTGGGAAGATCTACAGGGGAATGGATGCATCTAAAGAAGGAAAAACAAGCAAAGTTTCAGGAACTAAAAGGAAACCACAAACATTCACTAGAGGACAATCAAACACTTTAAGGTAAATCATGGAATGGCATGAATTTCAATTTCAAATTCTTATCCTATAACTCATATTTTAGTAATGTATTTGGTTTTGCATGAAATCTTTCCTCACTTAGGCTTACAAAATATTTATATCAAAGTTATTGCATGAAATTCTTATTTGATTATGCATTCGCATTGCCATTAAAATTTGGTTGAATATTATTTTTTGGAAAACTTGCACATCAATGGCATTTAGCATAATGAAGAAATGAAGTAAATTGTTACAAATCCATTAAGTCACCACAAGTTTTCTAAATGTCATGTTATAATATCTATGAAATGAATATTCAATATTTTTAGGGGATGCATTCATCACATCATCATAAATACATTCACCAATAATCCCACATACTTGGATCATATCTTTGGAGGAAAATGTCATTTTTTTATATTTTTGTAGCAAATTGACTTCATAAATCTCTTAAAAACATAGTTGGGACAATCAATATTTGAGGGACCAAAAGAGGGAATTTTTTAAACTTGTTTCTAAGGGAGATAGCCATTGGAATCTAGTTTCTATCCCAATTTGAATCACTTCATTTGGCTGTCGAATGAGAAAGTTACGTCCAAATTAGTAATTAATGCCTTGGAAATCTGCATCTTCACTGTTCATTAGCATATTTCACATATAAAATCATTATATATTCAAAACATGTTTATAATGGAGAAAGGTCTTCAAGTCTAGTTTAAGTCACAACTTAAATCATTCTATTTGGAGGTCAAGTGAAAATGTTATACACAAATTAGTGACTATTGGTCTAGGTAGAAATTCACAAACAACTCCATCAAGCAAGTTGTTCATCAACATATTTGATATATCAATTCATGAAATTTTCAATACATGTTTCTACTAGAGATATCCCTATGAATCCATTTCAATTTGGATTTTAAATCACTATGATTGGACATTACATGAAGAAGTTATCATCGAAATATTATTAGGTAGTACAGGCTAGCCACCACTCCTCAACATGTAAGACCGATCACCTTTCTTTCGCCATTATCTCACGTTTTATTGCAGGAAAATGCTAAAGTTTGTGTATGTCCCGAGAGGATACAAAGGGTCAAAATCTGAAAGAGTGATTTTCAAGATCATATTTTGAAAAATCATGAACGAGGGTGTGACATCGAAGCCAAGCAAGTGCAATATTATATAATATTGAATTCATGAAGAAGCAATTTATTGAGAGCTTTCCATACAGGAACATTCCAGTCACTAACCAACAACATCAGCAATATAAATTTTTTCAAGATGGATCGAGAACAAGGAAAATGAAGAATGATATGAAGAGCAAGTGAAGACCAATATCAAAAGAGAAGTCAAGTTCCATACCATTTCAAGTCACATCCACCGTATCATTGCTAATGATGAGGTATTCTCAAGAGATCCACTACTCATCCTACTTATTGACCATCGTATGCCCATATATTTCCTTCTTCCAAGCTTAACAATCCATGCATATTGAAGTCCAAACTTTCATGTAGTCAATCTTAAATTTTTCATGACACTACTACTACCACATTATGACTTCAACATATTTTCCATTCATAAGTTTTCCATATTTTCCTTATACATCCACCCCTAAGGCATGCAATAATGTCACTCAACTCCCTTACAAAGTTGTGTTACCTTGCTATCATATTCTTTTCAAAATAAATTTGATGGTGAAAACCTGTCTCAAGCGCCATCAGATCTTCGAGTGCTTGAAAACCAACTTGTTGACGGGCATTTCTCAGGATTAATAAATTATGATTGTGAAAACCCCTTTGGTAACAATCAAACAAATCTTGTTTGAAAACCAGCTTGTTGGGGGACAATATTTGAAAATAATTAAAGTAAAATAAAAATTCCATCTAAGTTTCATTGCTCTTTACATCATAGATTCACAAACTTGTTGTTGCATCAAAAAGAATATTTCAGATCTCAGTTTACAGAAGGAGGTTGCTCCAAATATCATGTTATTAGTTCTGATATCCAAGTACCACATGATCCAGGTTCTACTCATTCAACTCAGTTAAGCTCCCCATTGTGGACTAGCTCAGCTCTCCTACCTCTCAGGATGTCATGTACTTTTTGTAGAACTCATCGAATTCTCAGGTAGTTGTAGGTATGTTATTTTATAATATATAATCAGTAATTCATTGAATGATAGAAAAAGTGAACTTGAAAAATTATGATTGCCTCTTATGATTTCTTTTGTTTCTCTCATTTTCCCTGCCTTATTTATCAAATAATTCAAAGGATGGAAACAACCTTTAGTTGGGGGGNTACGAGGGGGGGGGGGGTTAATTTATACCTTTTAAAATCTCATGTTCCTATGATGTCTTGACTCCTTGGAGATTTTTCTTGTGAAAAACGTTTCTATGCATGTATCTTCCACACATATGACAACTGCAATTACAGGAAAACAACTGCAATTACAAGAATTTAGAATCTTATAACTCCCTCGTTGCTTTGCATACTAACACAATTCTGAATTGAAATATGACAATTAGGGGATGATTTAGATAAAATGGGTATGCTACAGGAGCTTTCAAGTGTTTGGAAGGTCAATCATTGATGTCATCAAAGGTTGGACAAAGTAAAAACTATGTTTTAAAATTGTTGACAATTGCATGTTACAAGAAATTGAAATCTAGTAATATGTCATTGGTTTGCCTATCAACGGCCCTCCAAATTCAAATTTGACATTTGGAGGTTGTTCATGATCTTCATGGCATGGTGTGGTTCCTATCAAATCACTACAAACTCAAACAGGCTACTCATGGGGAGAAAGTCAAATGCAGAAATTTAAAAGAGTGAAATCTACTCTAAGGGCACTTTTTGCACGTCGTTTGCATCTAGCTGAGGTCGAATCAATAAAAATGAATACATGGGTTTTGTTCCCAAAATAACCATTAAGGTAGTTGCACGTGAAAAATTCTCAAAAAGTGCACAATGAGGGCTATGTAGGCATGTTTTGTAGATAGATTTAGACTTAATTTAAAATTTCCATAACTCTATTTTTTAGAGTGGAAACTAATTTGCTTGTAATTTGAAATCTACAATTTGAATTTTTCTGAAATTTTGTGAGCATGAGCATCAAGGTGAAATCAACATGCTCACCAAAAACCACCCATACCCATATTGGCATTTGTGAGAAATATGCTCATCTTCAAACCTATAGCATTTTTTTGTCATTTACAGGACTGTTAGTTAACAATGAAAATTATGGTCTTTCCATAAACAACAAGAGAAATAAACATGGTAATTATTGAATAGTCATATGACACATTTTTGTTTCTGTAAGAGAAATATGGAGCAATACAAGAGTCTTGCAAGAAAAAATGTCAAAGATTCCTTCCAATTAGAAATGGAATCAATAGTTTTAATGACGGATCTTCATTGTTGTTTTACCAAATCATAGTTGTATCATCAAGCTTTACAAGTGCATGGATAAGATGACTTACTTAGTCATATTGTACATGTTTAGACCTCATTTACTAGGCAAAACATACTCATCAATATCTATGCATCATTTAGTGTCATTTTTCTATATCACATACGCCTTCTTCTGCATTTGAAAGATAACAAATTGGTAAATATGTCATTCTATTTGTTAAGAAGTCTTACTAAAATGGCACAAGGTATTCAGAAACAACCAAGGAATGTCCATCACAGTCTGATTAAAATGATTGTCTTGCATATAAATTACAGAGTATGAATGTTGAATGGTCGGAATTTTTTATTCAAAATAAATTTAAAGAGGAACGTGTTATGAAAGTCAAGAAGGTAATGATAATGAACAAGAATTGTTGCAGGATAAAGATTCATGTTCAAAAGTATAGGACTGAGAATAAGGTTTGGTAGATAGTCTGGTTCCAACCTTGATATTCTAATAAGGGCAATAGAGAATGTTTGAAGTAGCAGCAGAAGAGAACCACAATTTTTCTCTAATTTTGAAATTTTAACATTTGCATGAGAACAAGGGTGGAAGATTTACAAGAGCCATCACACTAAAATTTGAATTGGATAAAAGGTGAGATTCCTTGTTGCAGCAGAAAAGAGTACACTTGAAAAAGGTAAGTGATGTCGCACAAGAATCATCACTTACAAAACGTGTGGTTGCTACACAAGAATCAACCACAATAAGTTCAGTTGTGTTGAGTATGTGTTATATTATTTGCAATATTAGTCTCATGTATTATACATTGATATGGGAGCCTCGAGGGATAGGAGGGAGTTTGTGGGGTTGTTATGACCCAAGGGGGGCATATATATGGCTAAATGTATATGATATGACCCCAAGGGGGGGCATATATGGGCCTAAATGTACATGTAATGTGTAAATACATATGTAATAGGGTCGGCCTAGTGATAGAGGGGCCTCATGTGCAAGTGTGAATAGCTATATATAAGAGATCATGTATTCATTATTAGGGGAATTGGAAGTATGAAAGGTAATTGGTTATTTGGAGGGGGTTCCCCTATTCTTTAAGGAGTTATTGTGTAACGTATCTATATTGGAGTTGTTAAGATTGAGATTGGTAAAAGAATATAATATGACTCCTACGAAAGCAATAGATTATTTTTTTGTTGAAGATTGGAAGTAGTGGATGAGTGTTGATCAAAAAACTAGATGGCACTGCACATGGGAAGAATTTGAAAAACTCTTCTCAAATAATTGGATTTGTGATACAAAAATGGAGAAATTGTATAGAATTCAAGATGAATTAAAAGAAGCAAAGGAAGAGATTAAGAAGAAGGGTGAGGAGCTATCTGAGATACGATCCCTTAATGAATCACTCATTAAGGAGGTTAAGAACTTAAAGCAAGAAAAGAATAGTAAATCAAAGTGGGAAAATGATGAGTCAAGGGAAGATTTGAAAAAGAAAGATGAAGAGATATGTAGATTACGAAACCATAATAAAAAACTATTGGATGAGGTCAAGAGATTGAAAGAAGAAAATAAGAATAGTCAAAATCAAGAAGAAAGAAGTATCTTGGATGAAGAATCTACCAAAAGACTCGAAGAGGAAATTTTCATGAAATTTGAGGAATCATTTAATATTGATAAGGCAAAATCAAAAATACAAGCCAGAATTGAAGAAGGACGTCAAAATTTGTTAGATGGGATCACATTACAGCTTCAAAATGAGAAAGAAGACAAGATTCAAGAAGGTCAATAGAAGATACTTTAAGAAGTTGAACTCCATCTAGAGGATGTACATGCCAAATATGATGGTATTATCTCGAAGGCTAGAGTAAACAAAGACCAAGCAAAGATGATCAAGAATTCCATTGTCGTTGAAAAGAAGATAGATGAAATGCATGTGCAGAGTGAAGGAAGACTATCAAATGTGAAACCATATCGACACCCTCATTACCAGGAAACATTTCAAGGAAGACAAGAAGGACGATATCAACATTATGAAGGAATAAAATGGAATGCTTGTCAATATTCATGGAACAAGGCATCACCAAACTACTCTTCAACAAGCTATTATCAAAGACCAACAACAACTACAAATTGGAGAAGCTTCAACAAAAATACATGGAATCAAAGGAAATAAAATTATTCAACAACTAGACACCAAGGATTAAGACCAAAAAGAATTGATTTTGGATGGATAGATCATCAACAATGGAATGAAGAAAGCAGAAACATAAGAAAATCATATTACTTGGTTTCATCACATGTGAAGTCTTTAAATGCAAAGCTTCGAGGACAAAGCTTTTTGAAGAAAGGTACTACATTATGACCCAAGGGGGACATATATATGGCTAAATGTATATGATATGATCCCGGGGGGGGGGCATATATGGGCTTAAATGTACATGTAATGTATAAATACATATGTAATAGGGTCGCCCTAGTGATAAAGGGGCCTCATGTGCAAGTGTGAATAGCTATATATAAGAGATCATGTATTCATTGTTAGGGGAATTGGAAGTATGAAAGGTAATTGGTTATTTGGAGGGGGTTCCCCTATTCTTTAAGGAGTTATTGTGTAACTTATCTATATTGGAGTTGTGCTCCAAGTTGACATTGTGTATATGGTGTGTACTTATGTTATTTTATGATATTTGTAAGTATTTGGATCATAACAGGGGCCCCTCATGTAAGGGGGAAAGGGGTAGAGCTCCCTGAAAATGGAAAAAAAAAATAATAATAATCTTATGGTTTTTTGTATCTGTTTTTTGGCAATTTTTTGCGTTTGTTTTTTGTAGTTTTTTGGCACATGGTTTTCGTCAATGATTTTCTAATTCCGATTAAAGAATTATGGTTGTTGACTAATATGGGTCGATGAATTAGGGGTTTGGATGTCACGGGATCCTATATGTATATCATATTGTAAACAATGAAGAAAATTATGTATAAAGAAGATTAGAGGTGTGGCTCTAAACAAGTTGTTGGTTTTCCCGATTTGGGTTTTCAGAGTAAAAATCTTTGTGTAATGTGTGTGCCATTGTATATTTTTTGTTCTTATTAAGAAAATGTTCGCATTTAATGATTGTACAAGGTTAAAATCTACAAGTCTTGAGTCCTTATAGCTTGTTGCCCAATCTTTCAAAGGAAGACCTAGTCACACAAGTTCAAAAAAAATAGCTACATGGGGATATGGGGTTACATAAGGACATGCAACATCTTCAGTTGGGCGGAATGTTGAGTTGAAAAAATGATCATATTTTTACATCAGTTTATCATCTTTTAACATCCTTTTCCCTTGACTTTTATCCTTTTTTGCTTTCTCGTGACCTTGTTTTACTCCATTTTTATATTTGTATGTGGGATTAGGTTCAATATTTTCCAATGCATTTATTTTAGTGTTTTAAGTGAATGTATGATTAAATACAACAACAAAAATAACATATTTACACTTATCTTTCAAAACTAGGTTAGTTTGTTGGTGATTACAAGAACAGATGAATTCTTGCAATCGATCCAATTTGAAGATCCACGAACAAAGTTTTCGTGATTTTTTATGTGAAGCATAATCAAGTCAAAATGAACATCTCCACAAAAACTCTCAACAACCCAAATTGTATTTTGAGAGATCATCATTTTATCATCTGCATTTCTGGTAATTACAAGAAATAAGCAGATTCTCGTAATAATGCAGTTTTTACCACTCTCTCCAAATTTGTACGATCAAATTCAAATTTCCTCTTCAACCATTGAATATTTGCTATGTATTTGACATCATCATTCAAATCTCTTGGATATGGAGAGAATTTTGGAGCTTTTGATGAAATTAGTTGTGAAGATCTTGAAAATATTATGAGCTAATTTCTAATTGTTATTTTTTAGCAAATGATCCAGTTGAAATTAGTGGATCTGAATTTATTATTTGTTATTTCAGTTTCAAAACAAGTTTATGTATAAATAAGAGTGTCTTCTCCATTCAAAAAGAGGACGGACTCTTGGAGAATACATCTAGATTATGATAGAATAGAACAAAAGTTTTTGATATTTCCTTTCACCTAAATTGTCATTCTTTAGTTTTATGTGGAGCATGCTTTGATTTAGTTTTATGATGTTGTAGTTTTAATTTGTAGCCTTGTTCTTGGGAGAATTGAACTCACCCCAAATAAATCACGGTGGTCTTTTACTTCATTTTATGTCTTTATTAGTCCATGTCGTAGGCATAGAGGGACTATAGTGATCAATAATTCATTGACTACATATTAGTTTGTCCTTTGACCCGAAATATTTGCACAATACCTATTGTTGGAGCTATGGAATTAAAAGCATATATTTTTATATAATAAAAGGTACCATATATGTACTGATCTGATTGGATAAGAGATTGGAGGTCTTATTGTCGGCTTCGCTATTCCCAATGTTTTATATGGCAACATATCCAAACTTTTTCTTGTATACAGTCTTTTTTAATCATATATTTTTCCTCTATATTGTTTGAAGGTGGATTAATGCTAGCATTAGTTCGAATGTTTGTATTATCATTTTTTGCTAGCTGAATATAGGCATAGAGGGACTATAGCGATCGATAATTCGTTGACTACATATTAGTTTGTCCTTTGACTTGAAATATTTGCACAATACCTATTGTTGGAGCTATGGAATTAAAAGAATATATTTTTATATAATAAAAAGTACCATATATGTACTGATTTGATTGGATAAGAGATTGGAGGTCTTATTATCGCCTTTGTTATTCCCAATGTTTTATATGGCAACATATCCAAACTTTTTATCGTATACAGTCTTTTTTAATCATATATTTTTCCTCTATATTGCTTGAAGGTGGATTAATGCTAGCATTAGTTTGAATGTTTGTATTAGCATTTTCTGCTAGCTGAATATATCCGTAAGTTTTGATATGTACTAAGCATATTGAAATTTTTTGATATCCAAGCTTTATAGTGATTGAGAATTCCAAAGTTTATAGCGTCTTTGCCGGATGTATTTTTGTTGAAATGTATTGACACTTATTCCGAGATGCCTCAATAGGCCTGACATCTTAAATGTTTACATGACGCGACGTCCTACAACAGCCCTGACAGCTTAAATGTTTGCATACCGTGAGGTCCTTAGACAGCCTGACAACCTTAAATGTTTATGTAAATACGATTCTCGGAGTACATTTTTCGTCGAAATTTTCTATATAGTTACAGTGAATTTGTAGAGTCTTGTTTGTCCACCGCCAGTTCAATAGCCATTGTATATTTCATCCTTCTTCTACCTTTGCAATGCAATTTCATACTAGTTCAAGCTGCATACATTATTTACCGGTTCGGTGAGTGCTTCTTCTTCAATGGTTTGTCGGTTGTCGGTTGTTGTTGTTTTGTTCGCGATTCGACATGTGCTTCTGCATTTCATCGTTTCGGAGTAAGTTTTGATGCCATAGTTTCATTTTGTATTCCTTGTTTGTTGTTCAGTGTTTGTAGTTTGCAAGTAAGAATGTTTGCTTATTTGAAGTGGCATGCTCCTCGTATGTTTTCGGTTCCTTCTGTACTTGGGTTGCAGTTTCGTAATCATTGGAGATACATATGTTGTTTACTGGCTCGAAGGTTCTTACTGGTTCGTTGGTTCGTGGGTTCCTGGTTATGTTTGTTTGCCTCGGGTTTGCGCTTTGGGGCCCTGGGGGTGCAGTTCGTCCTATTCGCACTTTCTCGTTGGTTTGGTGCTTGCTATTTTATTTTGTTTGATTCGGCCTTGCAAGGTTGGGGTCCAGCGATGGTGATTGGAGCTTTTCTTTTTTCTTTTTTTTTCGATTATTATTGTTTTTTGGGGGTGCTTTATGGTGTTCAGCTTCTGCACCCACGAGTCGACATACAGTTGTGTTATTTTCCCTGTCTGCCGAGGCCGATATCTGTTATTCTGTGAGATTTTGTTGGTGCTTAAGTGTTTCCATGAAAGAAAATAGTTGCATGCAAAATTGCTCAAGGATTACATGTGAAATTGCAATATCCGTTGTTTTTTTGTTGGAATAAAGCATATGCAGGCTACATTTATAAACCATGTATGGTCAGATGTGTCGATATGACATTACATGTTCTTTCTCCTCTACATAGACTGGTGTGCGCACACTACAATTTGTGTTGTGCTTGAGATATGATATGTGCAACAAAGATTCTGCAAGTTTATATTTGGATGTCTGGAAGCATATCTGGGTTGTTTGCTATGGAAAACCGAAAACTTGTATCGTGGGCACAGCAGTCTGTATATAGGATAAAGAACATGTATTTCCATCGGTGGAAGCATATCTGAATAAATTTCCACGGAAAACCAGAAATCGTTTAGCTACGGCCATGCAATTGCGTGATATTTTGTGCCTTGTAATATATTTTGGGCAGGGAAAAAACAATTACGCGTTTATAGCCATGGATAGAGAAGCGCAAAGGTTCATGTTTATGCCTATCTTCTAGACTCTTCGTTGAGTCTGTTTTACTATATGTACATATTGCTTGTTCTCCAGTGAATACCAACTTCCATTGATGTTCATTGTATTTTGTGTGTTCCCACATTCAAACAAACAAAATAGTTGGAGAAAACGAGGAAGTCTTCACTGCATCGATTGAAGAGGATATAGACAGGTGCACGCTTGTACTGTTATTTCACATTGCGTTGTTTTGTATTTCATTTATGGTATGTATATGTGTTCACCTAGTTTATTATATGTACATGTTGTGTGACTTCCTACATGGTAAGTTATCTTCATTACATGCCTTCCTACATACTAACCTGCTTCATTTTCGTTGTGTTGTCGTTGCATTGCTACATTTAAACAAACAAAATAGCTAGAGATGAGTGGGCTCTTTCGCAGGTAAATAACCCTCTTTCTCTTTCTTTTACATGTATGTCTTCATTATAAGTTATCTTCAATACATGCCTTCCTGCATACTAAGCTAGTTCATGTTCGTTGTGTTTTCGTTGCATTGTTGCATTTAAACAAACATAATGGCTGGACAGGACGATGGACTCTTTGGCGGGTAAATAGACATGTTTCTCTTTCTTTTAGATGTTTGTCTTCATACTAAGTTAGCTTCATGTCCATTGCATATTTGGCGTTGTTGCCTTGGAAAAAAATAGGTTGCTTGGATAGGGATATGAATTGTTCTATGCAACAGCAGAGGGTTCTGTGGTACAATCTTCTAAAAGGTATACCGAGTGTGTTGGTAAATTAAATATACAAATTGGGTGGGAGCATATAATATTAGACTTGAAAACGATGACTTGCCAGTAATGGGCTTTTCTACCCTCCCTATTTCTACTTTTTCCATTTTCTATTATCCCTTTTGTTTTCTAATTCATTTGCTTAGTGTGATGTTCATCTGCACATGCTTGAATCGAAAAACGTTGGACTAGTGACATGGCCATGAGAAGTCAGTCATCCTGGACATCGGCAGACCGACAAGGCCAAAGGTAAAGATGCATAACCAAATATCATCGAGTATATATTCATCTATGGCATGGTGGATATGTTGATGTCATCTGCAGTACATGGTTTGCAACTTTCAGGAAGTATCAACAAGTACAAGCGAGACGTCGAACGTGTTGCATGTTCCGCGGACTAAGAGGTGTGGTTGTGAAACTCTGGCTCCATAGTTCATCAAAGTTATGTGTGTACTTGTAGATTTATGCCAGTGAAAGAAGAATACCAAAAAAAAAAATTGCACACTACCATTCACTTTAGTTTTTATGTTCAAAAAATGTCACCAGGTCTAAAGTTGTGACATCCAAAGTACTGTCAATAGAGGGCTTGAACAGCCGCCGAACTGGACAAGTGTTCGTCAGGAACATAATGGTCGTCTATAGCACCTACTTGGACAAGGAAAACAAAAGTAGATCCATTATGTGTGTTGACATGACAGACAAGGAGGCCATGATGACAGTGACACTGACTGTTCCTCCACAACTTGTCCAGAAACATGCAAAAAAGATATTGCCGCGTAATGGGATATCCATTACAAATTTTAATATATTGCCCAAAATAGTATATGACCGTGGTGATTGCGATCGATTATTTTGCTCAACGAAACAAGCATTGTGAAAAAAATTCACGTTCTTTGTTCAAAATATTGTTTCGTCCCGGACTCGACTATCAGCCAGCTTGCACAGAGCACTGATATTTACCCTATCAGAACGATTGGGGCAGCTGTCACACTGGCGAGAAAACTCGACTCACAAAACGTTCTCCATATAAAGGATGGAGAGTCGGACAGGGACAAGGAAATGGTACCGCTTTTCATATTCAATTTTGTCATTTCCTTTCGCACGTGCATGTATCTCGGATAACTTACACAAATATTGCACTATTCCATGTTGCAACTACAATTGTTTGATACGTATTCAGATTTGTTTTCGTCAATGGAACAGCAATTGCATAAAGGGAAGATTCCACTTATGTTATTCAAAAATATAACAAAGAAGAGGGATGTTAGAGAAAGGATCTTTCGGACAACCCAGGCAACATTTGTAACAGAGTTGTGAGCAAATATAGTAGAGGATCTGAAGAAACTAGTTATCTCTACAACTATTGTGCGTATACATCCACAAAATCATCCTCACTTTGCTTATAGAAATAGCCTTCAACAAATTTCTGCGACCTGTTTAATTTTATTTTATTTTTTGTAAGAGGAGGGGGGGTGCAATTGTGTATTATATTGTTCAATGTATTAATTCCTATGCTCATGTTCCCAAGTTGAAGGTGTTTTAGTTGCATCCAATGTGTACTCGACCCCCTTTGAACCTGTATGTACAAAATGCAACTCCCTTGCTTCTACCTCTTCTTTGATAAGTGATGATACGATTGATTGTCTGCGATGCGGTGAAAAATGTCCATATATATATGGACATTGAGTCAATGTTGTTATCTGAACCATGGGCAACAAAACCGTGCATTGTACGGTTAGGCAGACTCTATTACAAAATGTGCTTCCTAAGTTGGCAGAGTTGTCGTATAAAACGTACCTACAGAAAAAGGAAAGCAGTGTCTACATGTTGCGGAAGCTTCGGATACATAGAAAATTCACCTTAAATGAGGACAATTCAATTTTGCATATCGGCTGAAGAAGGGGAAAAATATATATATATCAAACTTTGGCGGGAAACGAAAAATACCTCATGTGTCTCTGTAATATTTGTTCAACATCCAGATGAATGTTCGTCGAACTTGATTAGTTGGGATTGCACGTGCATAGGATTAGCATGGCAGCAAACCCCATATATCCCATGCCGCGGTTATTTTATACTGGGAACATATACCAGATGCAAGAGAAAACAAATGCGGCGACGTCTTTTCTTTGTATATCAAATTGTTTGGTGCAAAGGTCGATGGGTTCTGCTCTATGGAACCTTATGGGAACTTGCTTGCGGCCTGTTTGAAGTTTGGTTGGTTCTTGGTTATGTGCTTTGTCTGTCAATTTGTATACCGTGGAATTGGAACTGTTCTTTAGAGGACACGGAACAATATAATTGAATTTTTTAGTCAATTGGCAGATCCGCCTGATAATTTCTATGGCGTTGTGATGCAAATGTAGTATGTGGCTTGTTTTAGCAGATTTCCTTCATCGATGAACTTGGTCAAATTATTGTCCTTGAATAATTTGAAATCAACGAATATATAGTGTGTGAAGTGCAATTGTGCTATCATATCAACAAGAGGCCCTTAAAATTCAAATTGGTCGTTGTTTTGGCAAATTTTGTTTACTCAATGAACTTGGTAAAATTAATGTCCTGGAATAATTTGAAATCAACGAATATATACTGTGTGGAGTGCAATTGTGCTATCATATGAACAAGAGACTCTTAAAATTCAAATTGGTCATTGTTATGCTCGCGGTGATGGAATTTAAAAAAAACTTTCTTTTGTTTCCTTCACTTTTTTTAAAAATAAGCGATTTAACATCCTTTAATAATTTAATGTAATTCACTTGTACAATATCAATATTTAATATTAATAATTTAGTATTTGAAAATAATGTTTTTAGATAAAGTTAGATAAGATGACCATCCCTAAACAATTTCAATCTTGAACCCGCCAGTCGTGGAGTCCTGTCGATTTGTATGTCGCGGAACTTCGAGTGTTGTTTGGAGGACACCGGACAATACAAGTGCAATGTTGAGTCAAGCAGTCTGCCTGTCAATTTGTATATTGCGAAAATCTGGGTGCTATTTGTAGGACACAGAATAATAGAGGCTCAATTTTCAGCACGCCAGACCGAGAACCCGCGATCCAAAAAGTGCCTAAGTATGGAATGAGGGATCTGCATATTATACTTTATAAAAGTACATGTTTACTATGTATTGCTCGTTTGTAGGAAAACTTTTATATCACTCGCCCGACCAGATTGTACAAACTTTCTTGTCTAATTAAATTTTGCAATATCAATATTTAATATTAATAATTTAGTATTGAAAATAATGTTTTTAGATATGTTAGATAGTTGATAGGGATTGCCATTCGTAAACAATGGAAAACTTGAACCTGCCAGCCCTCGAGTCCATCTGTCAATCTATATATCGCAAAACTCTGAGTGTTATTTGGAGGACATGGAACAATGAAAGTGCAATGTTGAGCCAACCAGCCCACAGGTCCGCTCGTCAATTTGTATATCACGAAATTGTGGGTGCTATTTGTAGAGCGCGGAACAATAAAGGCCCAATTTTCAACCCGCCAGCCCCTGAACCAAAAAAGTGGCTAAATATGGAATTAATACGGAATTGCTACGAGACAATAAAAGTGCAATGTTGAGCCAACCAGCCCGCAAGTCCGCCCTGTCAATTTGTATATCGCGGAAATCTAGGTGTTATTTGTAGGACACGGAATAATAAAGGCTCAATTTTCAGCCCACCAAACCGAGAACCCACGATCCAAAAAGTGCCTCAGTATGGAATGAGGGATCCACATATGCTCTATAAAATCTCATGTCCATACTTCATAAAAGTACATGTTTACTATGTATTTCTCGTTTGCCGGAAAACTTTAATATCGCTCGCCCGACCATACAAACTTTCTCGTCTAATTAAATTCTGCAATATCAATATTTAATCTTAATAATTTAGTATTGAAAATAATGTTTTTAGATATGTTAAATAGTTGATAGGGATTGCCATCCGTAATCAATGGCAAACTTGAACCCGCCAGTCATCAAGTCCATTTGTCAATCTGTATATCGTGGAACTCAGAGTGCTATTTGGAGGACACGGAACAATGAAAGTGTAATGTTGAGCCAACCAGCCCGCAGGTCTGCTTGTGAATTTGTATATCGCGGAATTGTGGGTGCTATTTGTAGAGCGCGAAACAATAGAGGCCCAATTTTCAGCTCGAGAGCCCCAAAGCCAAAAAAGTGGCTAAATATGGAATGGTGGATCCATACATGCTCTATAAAAATTTCATGTTCATAGTTTATAAGAGTACATACTTACTATGTATTACTTGTTTTTCGCAAAACTTGTAGGTGCGGAAGTTGGTGGATTCACGACTTCATATTTCACTTACTTTTATATCACCAGCCCGACCGACCGCTTCCCCGTTTGATATTGTAATAAACAAATATAAACTAGCCCAAGTCCAATTGTGTTATGGCATGAATACGAGGCCCTTAAAATTCAAATAGCTGGAAAGTCTGCTTGTCAATTTGCATATCATGGAAATGTGGGTGCTATTTGTACGACACGGAACAACGGAGGGCCAATTTTGAACCTAGCAGCTTGAGAACCCGTTGTCCAAATAGTGGCTAAGTATGGAATGAGGGATCCGTACATGCTCTATAAAATCTCATGTCCATAGTTTTTAGAAGTACATCTTTAGTATGTACTACTCGTTTCCTCTGAATCATGTTTAGAAGACACGGAACAATAGCACTGCAATGTTGAGCGACTCAGCCCACAGCTTCGGCTGTCAATTTGTATATCGCGGGACTCTGGGTGCTATTTGTAGGATATGTAGCAGTAGAGGCCCAACTTTGAACCCGCCAGACCGAGAACCCACAATCGAAAAAGTGGCCAAGTATGAAATGTGGGAATCGTACAAACTCTATAAGAACCTCGTGTCCATAGCTTGTAAGAGTTCATACTTAGTATGTGTTAGTCGTTTTTTGGAAAACTTCTACCTGCGGAAGTTGGCGGATTCACGACTTGAGGTTTCAATTACTTTTAGATCACCAGCCCGACTGACCGCTTCTCCGTTTGATATTGTAAGAAACGAATGTAAACTGTCCCAAGCTCAATTCTGTTATTATATCAACACAAGGCCCTTAAAATTGAAATAGTCCGCAAATATGCTTGTCAATTTGTATATCGCGGTACTCTAGGTGTTATTTGCAGGGCACGGAACAAGAAAGCCCCCCAATTTTTAGATAATTAATATGGATCACCATTCGTAAACAGTCACAAGGTTGGGCCCGCCAGCTTTAGAGTCCATCTGTGAATTTATATATGGCAGAACTCTGAGTGTTGTTTGAACGACACAGAACAATAAAAATGCAATGTTGAGTGACCCAGGCCGCAAGACCGCCTATCAATTTGTATATCGCGGAACTCTTGGGTGCTATTTGTAGCTAACGGAACAATAGAGGCTCGAGTACCCACAATCCAAATATGGCTTAAGTATGGAATGCAGGAACAGTGCATGCTCTATAAAATCTCATGTTCGTACTTTATAAAAATAGATTTAATGTATTGCTCGTTCTTTTCGGAAAATTTATTCGTAAGGAAGTTGGTGGATTCACGTATTCAGATTTCACTTACTTTTATATCACCAGCCCGACCGACCAACTGCTTCCCTGTTTCATATTATACAGACCTCCTTGTCTAATTAAATTGTACAATATCAATATTTAATATTAATAATTTACTATTCAAAAGAATGTCTTTAGATAATGTCCAATAGTTAATAGGGATTAGCATCCGTAGACAATCGCACGCTCGAGGCCGCCAACCCTGGACTCTGTCTATCAATTTGTATATCGCGGAACTCTGAGTACTGTTTGTATGAAAAGAAACAAAAGGAGTGCAATTTTGAACGAGCCACCCCGCAGGTCCGCTGGCCAATTTGTATATCGCGGAATTCTGAATGATATTTGTAGGCCAGGGAACAATGGATGCCCAATTTAGAGCTCGCCCGTTCGAGAACCCGTGATTCAAAAGTGGCTAAGTACATATTTAGTGTGTATTACTCGTTTTTCCGAAATTTTCTAGTTTCTCTTTTGTCTATGCTTTTCTTTTTTCAAAACACGAGTTCCTGCATAGGCGGCTTTAACATTGCATTTACATTGTTCTGCCACCTGCGACTAGCACCCGGACTTCCGTGATTTACAAATTTGCAACAAACCCCCCTTCATCTCGTATACTTTCACTTTGTGTTTGCTTGGTCATTTTTCCCAATGTCTCATGCTTTTATATACAGAACCCGAGGTTCAGCAATATACAAATTGCCCTCTCACCATTGCGTTTCCGTTGTTCCCCTGCGCACAAATAGCAATCGAAATTCCACGACATATAAATTGACGGTCGATATCTGTCACTGAGATGCAATATGACCATCGGCCCTTCACATCTCTTGGGTATATCTTCTACCATTTTTCTTTTGCAACCCACCCATCCGCTTTCCATACTTAGGTATTTCTTGGAATCGATTTCTCGGGTTAGCCAGTGTTTTGCCGCAATTCGCCATCGCCAATGCCTTCGTACTTGTTTCCATATATGCAATAATTAAGCTTTAATGCTAGTAGTTCATCCTGCAGGAACCGTTAAAATTGTTATTAATGTCCGGAAGTCCGGAGAAGATTTGGCATTACTACGAATTAAACTAAGATTTGCGCACAAGTATTCATTTCAAACACGATGCAAACTGTTTTTTGTGCAGTCATAATCTCTCTTCGTCGTCACGGCGACCTTCGCACTTTTTTCTAATTGTGCAATTACTAAGCTGTGATGGTGACAACTCATTCTGCACGAACCCTGGAGATTGTCATTGATCAGCAAAAGGCTCGAGAAAATATTCCATTGATACGCATTAAACCATAATTTGCAGAGGGTTATATTATCCCTCCCCGATTTTCATTTCAAACATCGTCTCGAGCAAACGAAAATTCTTAATAACTTGTGGCAGCAGTTCTGTCTAGCCACAATAAATACATTGGGGCAAAATGGCCAGAGCTTCCATTATTCCAAGTCATATTCTTACTACTCATCTCCCTCCACCTAAGAGCAAAAAAGCAGATGGTCCCTTGGTACACCGAGAGATATATTTAAAGCCAAAGAATTCCAAGGAAACCCTGCCTGCTCAGAGAACCTGCCCAGTTGCATTCATGGCTGACACACAAGTTGATGTCATGAATTCTTAGCCGGAAGAAGATGATCTGATGGTCGATGATATGGCAATGGATGATGACAATGCAGAGAATCTTCACACTCCTGTGCTCAAATTGAAATCAACCATAACAGACGGAACTTCCCGCCTTGGTGATGGCGGTCCTGACAACACCAAAAGGAGTTTCAGAAAGGAAACCGTCGGTAAACGCAATATCCATTTTGCAGCGCGAAAGTAGGAATTCCAGAATTCCAAATTAGTCTGTTCTAGGCGTAAGAGTTTCACTATAAAGCAATGATATGTTGATGCTTCCAAAGATATATTTCAAGCCAAAAAATTATTGATTAACATCTTTGGGAATCAGGTCCAAAACTCTCACTGTTGCAAGGCATTTTTCTACTAGTCATCTCCTTCCGCCCAAAATGGACTAATTTGGGCCTCTGGAATTGCACGCGCAACCTATGCTCCTGAATTTTTTTGAACTATGCAGAGGCGGTTTCAGCTAAGGGCTATTCCATTTTCCCTACAATGTTTTTCTTCTTCTTCCTCACGGGAAGCTTCTGAAAACTATCAATTTCAACACAGGATGATTCATCAAGGATAAAACTGTGAGGATCTTGCACACTGCAGATCCCGTGCCTGTGTTTGTCGTAGATATGTTCAATGTTTTGGCCCAAAGAATTGGGTCCAATTTCTAAGGATAGATGTACAATACTGGATGTTTTTTGTTATTTTTTTACATGGATTTGCTATCAAAAAATTTGTCTTCGACTCTTCCTTGTTGCTTCTTTTCTAGATTTAATGCATGTTCTCATTGGCATGGTTCGGTGCTCTCATACTTCTTCGATATTGTATTTATTTAGGTTATTTTTTCTAAGATGGAACATCTAACAATTATATGACAATGTACTGTGTCAATCCACCATCCTTTTATGCAAGCAAAAAATGGATTACACAGTTTCAAACCAACGTTCAATTCTATTTGTAATGCATAGAGAACATAGCAATACCAGTGTACAATGTTGCAGCAAAATCGTTATTAGGTTTTAATGCTAACAACTCATAATGCAAGAAATTTAATACTTGAGTTAATATGTTGCAGTCATGGAATAATGTATCAAGAACACAGTTACACCCACACATTCCAATAAAAGCTAATCTTCAACAAAGCATTTGTTGGCAACTAGTAGAAAATGAAGTTTAGTAGTTAAGTTAATATGTTACAGTCATAGAAGAATGTATCAAAAACAAACTTACACACACATGTTGCAATAAAATCTAATCTTCAACAATGCATTTGTTGGTGATTAGTAGAAAATGATGGTTTTGCAACAATGGGGCTTCTTTGAAACCAATTCGCACTTATGAAAACTATCTTCCGCCTTTCTATTTTCCCACTGTTTTATTTCCTGTAGTTTCTCTTCCTGGTTACTTAATCGTTTTTTTCCCGAAAATACCTTGTTGTGCGGCTTGCCGGATTCACACGTTTCCAACGACCGCTTCCCCTTTCTTTAAATTGACTCTACCACATTTGTGGCACAGAAGCTATATTAAAGGGCAAAGCATTTCTTCTATAGTTCTGTGTCTTGCAAACAGCACCCACAGTTCCGCACTATACAAATTGACAGTCGGACTTGCCGACTAACTCGCTAATAGAATCTCTCGGAGTTCCACGATATACAAATTGACAGATGAAGCATACAAGCAAGAACCAAGTAAACTCGTGAATTGTATTCCTGGTTCACACTTGCACTCGTGCTCTTTTATTGTGACACCGACCAAACGCTTCCCCATTCCATACCCAGAAACTTCTCCAACCGCGAATTCTCGGTAGGCGCTAGATTGGACTTATGTTGTTCCATGGCCTGCGAACAGTACCGTCACTTCCACGATATACATATTTGCAACCGGCCTTAGATCATACCCTCTTCTGTATTACAGTCCACCTATCATGCCCTCTTCCGTGGTATATATTTTGCACTAAAAACTTTCAAGAAATACAATTTAACCGTCGGGTCCTCGCATATTTTGTGGAACTATTGTCACCCCCTTTTGAAGTTCATCTGTCCGCTTTCCATACTTCGCCATTTCTTCAAATTTCTTTGGGGGATTGTCGGTTTGACGAGTTGAAAATATATTCAGTTCCTAGTCGTTGTTTCCTATGCCCGCGCCCCTTTGCAATTATCAGTTTCCAATTATATATAAGATCTTATTTCTAGGCATGTAATTAGCAATTTCCCTATTCCATAATTAGCCACTTTGCCGAAATTCCGCAAATATACAAACCGGTCGTTGAACTGCCCCATCATGATCTCTTCTGTTTTACACATTTTCAATCAAAAATTCCAATACATGAAATTTGACCGTGCAACAATCGGTTGTCCTGAGTATCCCTGTAACCCTTTTTTGAATCTCGTCCAACCGCTTTTCAAAGCTTGCCATTCTTTCCTTGCTCTTCGTCGTTTCCGACACCTTCGCACTTGTCTATAATAAAAGAAAAAAAAAGTTTTATATATATCTCTTGTTTCTAAATATGGAATTACTAGCATTTAATTCTAACAGGTCATCATGCAGGAACCGTATAAACTGTCATTGATGGGTGAAAGACTCGAGGAGATCTCGTATTGATGCGCATTAAACCAAAATTTGTGGGGGAATTATATTATCCCTTCCGAGTGTTGATTTCAAAATCATGAACTCTCGTTCGCACGTCGTGGCCTTCGCACGTTCAAGAAACCTCCAATCCTTAATTGCTCTTCGTCATACCCGCCACCTTCGCATTTCTAAATATGCAATAAATAAGCTTTACTGCTAACAGTTCACCATGCACCACCCATATAGATTATCATTAATCAGCGAAAGACTCGAGGAGCTTTCCCATTCATAAGCATTTAACCAAGATTTAGCGGAGAATTACATTATCGGCTCTAACTGTTCATTTAAACCATCATCTGCAACAAACCAACGTTCTCATAAACCTATGGCATTAGCTCGAAATCACTTATGTGGAGATACAGTCAACATCTTCGAGCGCAAGGACCAGAACTTCCAGTGGTCCAGGGTATATTCTTATTACTCAAGCTCTGCCGCAAAGAACCAAGTAATTTGGACCTCCGAGATTGCTCATGCAGGCTGTGTCCGTGAGGTTTTTTACTGTAAGGACCTGGTCTCTTGGTGCGCCGATAAATTTATTTTCGAGAAAAGAATTATTCCATTGCGAGACTGCTCTTCTGTTTCTTTGTCACCTCAAGTCTTCCACCAGATGCTAAAATTGTCAGAGCCAACATTAACGTTCAGAGGAGAAGATTGCAAACAATTCCTAGCATAGCATAATAACGGGTTGGACCTCTTGCCCCATTTTTTGGAAAACCTGCTTCTAGTTCCTAAAAATATTACAAGCATGCAGGTTAGTTCATTTAGAAATCCATTCCACGAAATTCTCTGGTTGTTTACAAGAATAACGAGACAAGAGTCCACAACAACTGTTTCCCGAATGGCTCTTTATATTTTGTATTTCACAGTCAACGAACAA
The DNA here is from genome assembly GCA_032191745.1 of Picea mariana. Taxonomy (NCBI): domain Eukaryota; kingdom Viridiplantae; phylum Streptophyta; class Pinopsida; order Pinales; family Pinaceae; genus Picea; species Picea mariana. Next base: position 278,726 of record JASDQU010011528.1, on the reverse strand, counting down.
GCCATTTTTTATTGGGGCAAGTTAATTTTCCATGAAATTTGTTCCCAATTGTCAAACTACAAAAGGGAAAAGAAATTTTATATGTCGTCCTATTTAGTTTTTGCAATGGCGCATTCCTTTCGGTTTCCACAACTATCTCTGTCCAAGAATGTCAATTGTGAATTCCACCTAGTAACATTCTAGTACCAGGCCTTATGGAAGCACAAGGCTTCCCACTGTTTTTATGAGGTTTTTAATGGCTTCGTGTCTGTTTTCAAAGTTTTGTTGTTAGGAGAAGATGTTCCCCGCATATCTAAACAGGCAACTAGTTTTTTGGACAAGAAGGGGACACTCGAACATTTGGATAATTACACTATCATAAGAATTTTTGGCTCCACGGAACAGCCTGCTCTCCTTCCATGTCACATTACAGACAGAATGTTTGTTGTAGAAGTAGCACGTCAATACAGCTACTGGTTCCATATGTTCCAAAGGAAGAAAAAAAAACAGTGCATTCCTCTGCCTTGGAAAGTAGGGGAGTTCGTGTTGAAAAATGTCAACAAAATTGACGATTTCGCAGCACATTCTACCATCTCCAACCTAAGATATGTTGAAATCATGAGAGGGTTCGACCCTTATAATATTTTTCAACAACATTTACAAACACTTGGCCTCGCCGATTCTTTTTTTAAAAAACACCTGTCCAAAAACAAAGACAGTGTCGACAACGATCCTGCCTCTGATGTCGGCGACATAGACACAGTGCAAAGCTGCACTAAATTGTACACGCAACAGGGGAAAGACCTCGGTGACAAGAGTGTTCAATCTACAAATACCACTCCAAAAAGTACGACATCCCGAAGCGTCGCTCCAACGGCCCACCACAGCAACAAAGAAACTCAGAGTTCTTCAAACGGAGAAGAAGATAACGACCCTCCTCATTCTAAAATTGATGGTTCTCACAAACTTCCAGTAGAGATGAAGAAAAAAAAAAGTGTGGGGCAGGCGAAAGAGCCGGAAATTCAAAGTGAGAACATGGAACTTGACACTGATCTGGATAGCATGATGCGCTTTCTTGATCAACCCAGAGACGCCATCCACCATAGCCATCCAATGGACATATCTGTTACTGAAAATTTTGACGAAGATGAATCCTTTGTGTTCCAGAGCGTTGTTTTTGATAGCTAGTCCAAAAAATTGATAATTGAGAAAAAATATGTTAAAAATAGGAAAGGCAAATCTCATTCAGAGGTTGACCTTGCCAACATGCGGTCGTCCCAAATCTCTCAACTTCACACCGCGAGCGAAGAAGCACTTCATGATTCCATTGGAAGATTCGAGACCGAGAATGTCAGACTAAAGGATCGGGTCAAGGGATTGGAAGACGCTTTCATTCCTATGCCATTGCTTGTCAATCCTTTGGCAATAGCCACGCCTGGCACCCGTGCAGCCAACATAAAAACATCCTCCACCCTGCTCACATCCTGTAAAGGATATGTAGAGAATAATATCAAAAAAAGAATGGAACTGGTTAACGAAGCGTGGAAAATATCACAAACCATCACTTCCCTTGGAAACAGGGCACATAGTTTGCTCGAGCATTTGCAGGCCGAGTTAAAAGATGAAGAAAAATTCTTTTTAAAAACGATCATTCATTGTGGCAAGATTGTCAACAATATGACAAAAGCAAAAAGAAAAGAAGAAGATCTTTCATCCAAAAACCGGATCAATCAATTGATTGCATGTTGGAAGGAAAAAGTAAAGAACGTGCATCTCATTGTTCAGTCATGTGAACAAGCCATATCGAACAAAGATAAATTATTCACAACGCTGTCAAATATAGACTTAGCCAAGAAAACCAACGACTTCCAAGACCACGACTTAATCACAAACTCCTTGCCCTTAACCAAGCAAGAGTTCGATAAACATGTTATGTTTAAGGCCTTGTCCCTAGAAAAATTTTACAGCATCCTTCAATTTGATCAAGCTCACGTCCACGACTGACTAGTCAAATATGCAGTACAGAACAAGGAAATTCATCAGGCTTTCTCTAATCTTTCTATCGACTTCCGAGAATTAAAAAGCAATCTTTTCAACATAAAAATCCGGAATGAGATCAATGTCGCCCTAATGAAAAGCTACATTGAATAATGGCTCGAAAGGCAATTGAAACAAACCGTCGACGAAAGGCAACAGGCAGTTGCCAGCATTCCAACAGCCGTAGAGGACATCCTTGAAACCGCAATCGTCGGCAACATCAATGAAACAACAATCGCAAGCAAATAGCCAAAGGTACCCTCACTGTAAAAATACTGATCGCATCCTGCTTTGTTTATCAACCCAATTATTCCAGTTTCTTAAATAGAGATGTACAAACAAAGACTTATACCTTTCCATTTATTTTTTTTGCAGGTATTGCAATCTATCTTCTTTCCACAATCATGTTTCTTGTACATATTTCTCTAATGTTCCACGAGAACTCCAATCCCAATCTACATGACAAATGCATTAAAATTCCGATTTATATGTAACAGACTTTATTTTTTTTGTATATTTCAAAATTTCCAGTAGTATGTAACAAACTTTTATTTTTTGACATATTTCAAATAAAAAAGTTTTCTTATCTCCTTTTAAATTTATGTTTCCATACATTCTTATCTTTCACCAACCTGTATGACAAATGCATTTAATTTTTTATATGTTACAGACTTTTATTTTTTTTTATATTTCAAAATAAATGGTGCTCTACAATGCAACCGTCATTTACAAATGCATTTAAATTTTTATATTTCTTATCTCTTTTTAATTTTATGTCTTCATTTATTTTTATTTTTCACTAGTCCATATAGCGAATGCATTTAAATTTCCAAATTTATTCTTCCACTTTCAACAAATTTGTATATTGTTATAAACTTTCAAAAAATATATGTTTGTTATATACTTTCAAAAAATAGAACACATTTCCCTGGATGGGGTGATAGTGCCGACCACCTGGTGTATAGAGGGAGAGCGAAGGAGCCACCAAAGCAACGAGCCATGTGACTTGCTCATGCCAACTACCGTCGACTCTACCTAGCATTAACTGGCTTTCACGTTGTTTGCAGTGGCATTAATTTGTGTACACCCGACCTCCATTATGCATGTTTCTATGGCTTCTCCGTCTGCTTGTGATACTCTCCCTCTCTCGAGAACCGACTCCAACACTCCTCCACTGCCCTGGCCTGGTTTTGCTTGCACGTTCATGGTGCTCACGACTCCCAACCTTCTCCAGGCTCTCCACACTGGCCTGGAACGCCAATTCCTTTTACACTACCAAATCATGTTGCGACAACGAGGACCACCGCGCAGGGGCTCTCCCTAGCCTCCTCCTCGACCTCGAGCATCGGCTTCTCCTCCTGGTTCACCCTCAACACTTTCCTCGCCGCTCTTGCTACCTGAGTTAGCACCTTTTAATTCCTCCACCTTGTCTATCTCCCACTTTGAGTGCTTAGCCATATTTGAAACCTTGTCGAGCTCTTCCCTACGCCACCTCACCACTCCTTCAGCATCCAGAACTTTCAATCCTCCCTTCGCGTCGGTTATTGATTCTACAAAGTCACCCATGGGGGTGCCATCTCGTGCTCGAGCCGACCGAAACAATGCATCGACGTCTTCTGACTCCAAGCCGGATCTACAGATGAAAGAGAGTTTCACCATCCTCTACAACTTGGTCTTCGAACTCTGTCAGGAAATGGAGGACCTCCAATTTAGGATGCAGCTTATGGACAGAAGGATCTCAACCCTCCTCTAGCTTCTTTCTACCTTCCAAGACGCCTCTCCCTCCCACCTAGCAGGTGCGGCTTCAGAAGGAGTGCCCTCCTTAGCAGGCGACGACAAAAATGTCAAGACACAGAGTGTAGCATAGGTCATTGCAGAGCAGGTCCAACAAGAAGACATGGAAGCGGTCACAGCCACCAATCAACAGGTGCACATTCCACCAGGAGACGCCATGACAGTTGCCAACGGGGATGAGTGCACCATGGACGATGACATGCATTAAGGAGGAGTCGTGGCCAAGTTACTTGCCAGATTACTTGCCAGGTGTCTAACCCCTCAAGGGTTCTTTTCTTTTTAATAGTTCTCCCTCTAGTTACAGTTTAGTCAACTCAACTTTGTTTTTTTTAAGACTGATAGACTCTCAAATTGCTAAACTTACCCAGTTGACTGAATTGGTTTCTCCCTTTTGGGGGCAGTTCAATAACTACAATCCGAATGTTATCAAATTTTGTAACTTTAACCTAGTTTCTTGAAGGCCCTTATATATAAAATCACTTATAAAAAATAAAAATAAAATAGAACACATTTCCAAATGATGGTTTGAATGTACTTATAAAATAACTAAAATTATCTATACTATTGAGTAACCCCTTCACAAATATAAAGTCACATATTTATTATTTTTCAAATATTAAAATGTATATCTATAAAATAATTAACATTAAAATGCATTAATGAAAACAATTTTTATATTTTTCCAAATAATATATGTCAAGAAAAATCCAATTTTTATATTTTTATTTACAATAATTAATTAACATAAAAAAAACTAATTAATTTAATAAAAAAATTATTGTTATAATTAAATTAAATATTATATTTATATTTAAAATTATTTAATTATTGGATTCATCTTATTTAAACCAAAGCAAATAAATTTAAAAAATAAAAAATAAAAAAGAATTATAATCATATTAATAGGGTCTCATCCTTTATTAGTAGTTAGAGTTTCGCCCTTATTCGCTTATTCACCCGTATTCACTTATCATAGTGAATAACTTATTCAATATGATCAATTTCCTACCAATTCACTTTTGCATCACAATGACCTGTCATAGTTGTCGGGAGAGGGGGCTATGGAGTCCCACTTCTAAATTTTTCTTTATGGTTCTACATTGATATTTTTATCTTGTTCTAAATGTTTTTGTGAGTTTAAAATGTTTAAATTTAATCATTAAAAAATTTTAATATGTTTTTGTTAACAATGTATGTTTTTCAAGTTTAAAATGTTTAGATTTAATCATTTTAATTTATTTATTTTTAAGTAAATTTAATCATTTTGTTTTCTAAAATCATTTTGTTTTGTTTTTTTTAAGTTTAATATATTTTTGGTTTTTTATGAAAGCTTCATATACTTTTGAAAAGGGGGAATCTTTTTTAAACAATGTATACTAGAATCAATATATAAGTCTACAAGATTTTATCTATCTTGGAGGTTTATTTTTTGGATCTCTAAACTAACAAAAACATGTATATTTGGATAAGATCTTTTTGTATACAATGTATAATGGGATCAATATACAAATCAACAAGATCTTATGCTTTTTAATCTTTTTTAAACAATGTATACTAGAATCAATATATAAGTCCACAAGATTTTATCTATCTTGGAAGATTATTTTTTGGATCTCCAAACTAACAAAAACATGTATATTTGGATAGGATCTTTTTGTGTACAATGTATAATGGGAACAATATACAAGTCAACAAAATCTTATACTTCTTAACATTTATTTTTCAAATGACTCCAAATTAGCAAAAACATGTAGATCCATTTTATATGAATATCAGAAAAATAAGAATAAAAATATTTATTATAATTAAAAACCTTATTATTATATATCATTATAATAATTTCAATTATTATTAGGGTTTGTTATTTTATTTCTATATAATTATAAATCAAGATATTTTGACTTAATATTCCAAGATTTGTTATTTTAATTATATATAATTACAAATCAAAATATTTTGATCTAATATTCCAAATAAAGTGTTAAGGAAGATTGACAAGAACAAAGGCATGTGTCATCCCTTTAAAAAGGGAGTCATCCCTTTAAAAAGGGAGTATTTGAAACAATTGACCAAAACACAAATGGGATGAGACAAATTATCATGGATAAGAAGCCAATATATGAGACAATTGCCCTAAGCACAAACAAGATGAGCCAAGTTATCATGGAAATGATACAACTTGACATCCATCCCTACTCAAACATTGATTTATAATATAATTTTATAAATTTCAACAAAAAAAAAGAAAATTTGTCTTAAAAAAACATTAATAACAAGCTAAGATCAAAGGACAATCATTCAAAGGTTGAGGCCACTAGCACCAACTCAACAAAGATATGGTGTTTTATTCTACAACTTCATATCTATGTATTCATTTTTCTTTTTAAAAATACAAAAGTTTAAATATATTATAATATATGAACCATTAAATGTTTTAGTTTGAAGATTATAATATATTATAATATATTACAAAGAAGTGAGCAACATCAATCTAACCAAGAGTCCTATAAAAAGAAGGCTAAAAGATAAAAGGCCACTCAAAACCTTTATAACTCTTAAAAAAAAAAAAGCCTCGCGAAAGCATATAATAGTAGATTCTTCTTCATAGATGTTAAAAATCAAAAACCAAAAATAAAATCAAAAAGTGTTGGGGTTAAAATCTTCCAATAACAAAGTAAGAGAGGAGATGATTGCATAAATACCAAACACTAAGTTTTCAAGAATACAAGACAATAAATTCACGAAGACACGTAATTGTATCAACGCATGTACATGAAGATTTTCATTATTATAACCATAAAAATTAAAGGCAATCAAAATATTAAAACAAAGTAAAGTACAAAAAATCACAAGTAAAAAGTGTTAAGAAAGAACCGTATCAACTCATTCACAATTAAAAATAAATAAATAAATAAAAAGCTAAAAGAAAGAACTGGATCAACTCATTCATAATTAAAAAGTAAATAAAAATAAAAAGCAAAAAGAAAGAACTGGATCAACTCATTCATTAAGAAAACGATAATAGAAAAAATAAAACAATAAAGAACTACAACACAAAGAAAGTGGATCAGAGATTAGCAAAAACAAATGTAACGCAAACAAATAACACTACGAAGTCCCACAAGAGAGCAAAACCTCCCTCCAGATTCATTACCAGTAACTCCGCCTCTCATTTCAAGGAGTAACTCGAAGGGCATAACAATATAAACTCACTATGGTGGTGT
>JASDQU010011528.1:206217-221605 GCA_032191745.1 Picea mariana | reverse complement strand
ATTTCAAGGAGTAACTCGAAGGGCATAACAATATAAACTCACTATGGTGGTGTTCAAAAACACCATGGAACTACTAGAGGTGAATGTCAAACTCAAGCCTCCTCACTGGCACCTGCCTTAGTGCCGGACTTCTTTGGCAGCAGAATATTGTGAATATTGGGCAACACACCACCATTGGCTATGGTTACCATACCTAGAAGCTTGCTCAACTCTTCGTCGTTTCTCACTGCTAACTGAATGTGGCGAGGAATAATCCTCGTCTTCTTGTTGTCCCTTGCAGCATTTCCAGCCAACTCAAGCACCTGGACAAAAATAGCCAAACAATATATAAACGACAGCAAGACTTTAGATATGAACTACAGGCAAAACAATGAATATGAAAGAAACGTTTAAAATTCAGCACCGTGACGCAAAAACAGTGAAGATTAAGCAAAATTGTATAAAACAGCATTCTTGCCAAAGATTTAAAGTATTCTGAAACGATTCTACTGTTCTTTGATCTTGTAAAGAATTTAAAGAATAAAACGGCAAAAATACAAAAATAAACCCTACAATTTGGGAACCAAATAAAACCCTGGCAAAATAAATTAAAAGTAAGAAGAAAAACTATCATTACTTAAAAATAAATAAAAACGCAACAGAAGACCGCCATTATTGCGACTGCAGCTGAAAAAACACAGTTCAAAAGGGAAAATATTTTGATACTTAAATGTTTTAAAACGATTCGGCCATAAAATTAGGGCTCAAGATCTTCGCCTAAGAAATCCAAAACACCAGGCACTAAGCTAGCCGGAAAACTTTCCACTGACGATCAGCGAAATCAACATATTCAGTTAGGGTTAATCCAACAAAACAATATCAGAAAACTGCCGCCTGTTTAGAGCTTCAACTAAAGGCAAATCCTGACAGAAAACAGTCACCTATGAAAAGCTTTAAAGAAGAGCAGATCCCACCAGGAAACCAGCGCCTATTCAAAGCTTTAGATGAGGACAAAACACAGAAAAACACCGCCTATGTTTAATACTTGAAAGAACGTCAAACGTCAGAGACCCGGAGATAAACGATAAACCAACGAAAAATAAATTGAAGCACACCTCGGCGGCAAGATATTCAAGAACAGCAGCAAGGTAAACGGGCGCTCCTCCGCCAACCCGCTCAGCATACTTTCCGGCCTTGAGAAACCTGGCAATACGTCCAACCGGGAACTGAAGACCAGCCTTCGAGCTCCGCGAAACTGACTTCTTACCATCGGCTGATTTCCCCCTTCCTGCCATTGCTTAAGCTCTGAGTTGAATAATATTACTCCGCTCCGCAAAATCGAAAATAATTGAATCAATTCTTGCGCGAGGATAGTGAATGAAGATTGCGTTTATGCGCTTATTTATATTTTGGCTTTGGAGGGAACCCGTCCATCTCGAGGGCACGGATCGCTGAGTTGAGCCGTCGGATCGGAGTTTCATGGACGGTCGTAAGTGTCCGAATTGGATTTTGAATCTTGGATTTTGCGATTTGGTATATCAATTCAACGTCTGACAGCCTTCCACGTGGCGACTTAGTAGTATCTTTCTTTTTCATTCCATTTTGACTTTCACCAAATCTTATACATCTCTGGTTTGTCTTTTTCGGGGTTTTTTTATTCCGTAGTTTCAATGTATGCTACTTCCTTTCCTTTCTTAACCACCTTTTTCTTTTAGATTTTTTTTTTAATGTTATAAATATGAGTTGAATTATCATTTTTTTAAAACTAAAATCAAGTCACCTAAAATGACAGGTTGGTGGTGAGTAAAGGAGTAGAGAGTTTCACTTCTTTTGGATGTTTTCATATCTGAGTCTTTAACATGTTTCTATAAGTCCAAGGAAAACAAACTCTTAGCTAATCAAAAGTAGTTTATGGTCCACTCCAAAACCAAAAGGCAATGTTAATACTAGACCAAAAGGCATATTCAACAATCTCCATCTTGACAACAATTTCCCTGATATATCATGCTCAATTTATTCATCACCTTCCCTGCAAGCCAAGAGAAGTCGTATTGTCCACCTATATAGTATCTACAAGTAAACCTACATCTCATACTAATCATTGTTGAGGCTCTAGCAAAGGGGTCATGTGCTTACGAGTAGCATCTACCATTAGTCCCATACATGAGACGAGATACTACCTCGATTACAGTTTAACCACCTTTTTTTTAGCGTGATAAATATTTTAATAATGTAATATATGTCAATCAATACCATAATAGTAAACTATTTTTAAAGTCACCACCTAGTTATACATCAAATTGATATAAGAGATTTCCTTATTTGTGGGACAAGTGACCTCTTCCGCATAACAATTTTACTATTTTGTTTGTGAATGTGTTCATACTCTACCCCTCTGAATCCAACTATGTGAATTCTAAGGAGGAAACACATGTTCTTGACTCTTGGACCTACTTAATAATTGCAACAGTGATGTGACAACAAATTAACACCATACGAATGGGCTCCATGTGATGTGTTGATGTTATTTCGTGTGATGTCTATGAAATAGAAGCATGTTCATGACTCTAACGTACGAAGTAAAGGCAAAAATCACACAACTACTAGGCAATATAAACGATATTTAACTTTGGCACCTTTTTAATTGGTTATGCCTATATAGACACACGACATTGTTGTCATGTTTAATTTCATATTGCTTATTTCGTTGTTGGTTCGTATTCATGTAGATAGTGGTAAGGGGTGTTTGTGCGTGCTTTTTGGGGTTTGTTGTTGGTGTTAGGTCAAGAGATTTGATGTTAGTTATGGATGTGTTAAGCTTATTATGTAATCTACTCTATGTATTTCGATGTTATCACCACATCACTTATTGGGTTGGCTTGCTTTGGTTTTTTAAGTTTTAGGTTGTGGTGACACACAAAGATTGTGTTATGTTCACATTATTGATTGTTTCTTGTGCATATTGGGTCTTGTGCTTCCTAGGGACAACAAATGCGAATCTAAATCTGGTTATTGTATTGTTGCGAGTAGAGTTAACATGTTTTGATATTATTTAATATTTTAGGTACATGGGTTGGTTGTGGTCTTTATTGTCATTTTGTGTTCGAATTGGTTTGGTGTTAAAAGGCTTGGTTTGTGGGGGGTAGTATGGTGCAAGCTTGTGCTATGCATGTGAGTTATAGATATTTATGTTTATTTTGTTTTTTGTATGAATATGTGTAGTTTGTACTATTTGGAGTCTAGTGGTTTTGCAGTTTTGTGTCTTGATCCTGGGGTTGTTGTTTTGTGAATAAGGATTCATTAGTGAGGGGAATGGTGATTATGTTTTGAATATTAGTATTGTTGTTTTCAAGCTTGTTATATTGGTCAATTTTGTCATTGTAATCCAAAAGAAGAGTTTGAGATCAACTTACTCTGTCATGGAGGTGTCACGGTTATGAGTGTTCAATCTAAGAATTGTCGAAATATGGGAGCAAGGTACATGTTGCATTTTCTGCCTTTCTTGTCTCGTAACACTATATGCTAATGGTTGTTATGTGTTGCGCTAGACCGTGAGGCGTGGTGTTTTTCCATGAGGTGACATAGGGTCCTCGTCTACGTTATGTTAGCCCATGAGGCTTAGCATTTTGCCATAAGGTGACAAAACAACCTCATCATGACCACCTTACCCCCTTGTTATACCAATTGTTGGCTCTAAAATTTTGCAAGGTGGAGACCCACAAGAAGAAATCGATGGTAGCCACAACTTTGTTGAAGACCCCACACAAGTTTGTTTACAATGTTTTCTGCAAGGTAATGACATTCTGCTCAATGAATCTCATATTGTTATTACATTTTATGAAATACACACACACATGTTATTTTATGAAAACCTTTGGGCATGGGGTTCATGACATATAAGGGATCGTAATGTCTCATTTATGGGTGCCTTTGCAGAGGGTGTGATGCACCTTCGTTTTCAATGCATCCTTTTTCCAAACCCATTTATGAAATACACGGAGAGAGGGAGAGAGAGAGGTTATTTTATGAAAACTTTGGGCATGGGGTTCATGACATAAAAAGGATCATAGTGTCTCATTTATGGGTGTCTTTGTAGAGGGTGTGTTGCACCTTCGTTTTCAATGCATCATTTTTCCAAGCCCATTTATTGTCATTAATTTATCTTAAATAGAGTAACTCATTCATAATTAAGGATTACTAAATTGAGTGGTTGTATAACACTCTTATTGTTATTACATTTTATGGTAATATTAAACTATAATCATATTTAAGCCTGACCTAGTAATATCTAAAACTTAATATACTCCAATAGCTTAACTTATTTTTTTTGTTTGTTTGTTAGTTTGTTCGTGACATGTGGGACTAACTTGTGGTTAAGAAACTGCGACTCAGGGGCATCTAAGCCATCAAAATCACTCGGGGATCGCACCCGACTTGAGCCACACCAACCCTTAACATGGCTGGATTTTTTGTCCCCACAGGTTTCGAACCATGATTTTAAGATCACAGAGTGCCTTAACAGCACACCCTGTCACCAACTGTCCTACACCTTGGGGACCCAATAACTTAACTTATTAATTCAATAAACAAGTATATATATTTTAGAATTTTGTAGATATTGTGTTAGATATTACTACAGGTTTCTGAATTACTCCATAATCTATTATAGAGTAATAATTATATATCATATTATAGCATATTACCTTAATTATAAAACTATAATATAATAGGATAAGGTGTTTCTCTTAATATAAAGATAAAGATATAGGTTCAATAATAAGATATAGGTTATTAGTCCATGCCGAAGGCCAGGACTCTAGTGTTCGCTTCAGCGTTGACTTTGGATTACTTTCCTTTGACTAAAAGTATTTTCTGTTCTCTTCAAAGTTGTACATAGGAAAAGTAAAATATTTATTTATATTTTAATGGCTTTTATTAAAGATTCTATTGGCTCATAAGATGGACCTCTTATTGCCCAACTCTTTTTTCAAATGTTTACAAATCCTTTATAAATATTTACATATCCGAACATATCCTTTGCGAGTTTAAAGTTTTTACATTTGCCAGTTTTTACATATCTTAAGTTTGGAGCAGTTATATCTATTATCTCTTCATTAACAGAAGAACTGACAGCCACCGCCACAACCATCACAATCATCATCATTGCTTTTAACATTGATCTTTGTATGCCGTGAATTTTGGCAATATTGGGTGCCCACCGCCACAACGATCACTAGAGTTGTAATTTTATATATTTGCAATGCAATTGAGTTCCAGTGAGTTCCATGTGACCATACACAAGTTCATTGGTCCCTTTGGCTGAGGTTGTTTGTGCAATCATCACTGGTTCATTGCTTATGTTGTTGTTTTTACAATGTTGAAGTCCTGCAAGTGCAATAAGTTCCACCATCATTCATCAATAAGTTTCATTTCTACTTACTCTTTATCGTTTGCAAGTAAGTTCCATTCCTACCTTACTGTATTGTTTGCAACCTTACTGTTTGCAAGTAATTTTCATTTACTTCCTAAATGATTTGAAAAATAGGATTAACTTTCTATCAACTTTCTACTTGCTTCCTATTTACTCATCAACTTTCTACTTGCTTCCTATTTACTTCTTATTTAGTATTTAAATATTTAATATTTACTATTTGCTGCTAGTAAAATGCTTTGAAAAATAACTATTTTAAAATCAAAGGAAATTGTTGGAAAATATGTTGTGAAATGGCTAACCGCAGCAGCATAAACAGTCAATGTGCAATCTAGGTAGCCTGGCAATCAACATTAGGTTCGCTCCTTTCTTGGAATAGCGATAGGCCATTTGCTGCAACACAAAATCAAAATACCATTAGTACTACTACACAAAAAGCATATTACACATAACAATAGGGTAATGCGTTCTCTGTGGATAAACCTCTCTAATTATAGAAGATGCATTGATGATGAGCATCGTTTTCCCTCTCGTGTTCTCCCAAAAAAATAGGTAATTAGACCAAAATAAGATCTTGATCATTGCCACAGGGGGCAAGGCCACTAATAAGAAAGCCATAGCTATGGGAGGCAATGTCAAATTAAGCACGCACTGCATCAAATCCATCTTGCTATTATGTTATTTTTTTTCCACTGAAACTAGCTTGAAGTTAAAACGGCTAAAAGTATGATTGTTTCATGCAATGAAAAACCGCTAAAACTATGATTGTTTCATGCAATGAAAAAACTTTTAAAACAAACATACCTTTTATATTGAATTGCACAGAGTCATAGACATGCAACTTTTATATCGAATTGCACAGAGTCATAGACATGCACGGTCTTTGTTATGTTCAGTACACCTAATACTGGAGAGCACTAGTTTTGGAGTAATCCAGGGTTTGTAAACTATTTCCAGAATGCTCTTCAACTAATTCAACCATTTTCAAAATGCCCTCTCACTCTTCCTTTGAACCAGAGTCTCCCAGCTATGGAGTGAGGCACTCATGAGATCGTCCTTTGTCTTTGACTAAAGATTACCCATTACATTATCAGGAGGCTCTTACCTCTATTTTCCCTTATATCATATTTAGCTTGGCCAGCCAGCTACCAAAGTACATGAGTGCAAGCGTTTGTTATCTAGGAGGACGACCCAGTATAGAAGCCAAAGAAGTGCCCACAGTTCCTGAAATGACCAAGATCATAGGTCGTCCTAGTGAGGAAGGCTAGATGGATAAAGACCTAGCTAGGTCCAACCCATTCTCGCACGGTCCCGCATTGCAAGCTACAATTCGCCTGCATGAAGCTGCTATCAGAATGCATACAAGCATACTCCAAGTGGTTGCCCCTGGCTTTGAATTTGCTCATCCAACATGCTCTCCAACTGCCTCTTTCTTTATCTCATAGCCTGTTATTTGAATTGGTTCTATTGGTGCTGGTTCAACTGAAACTCCCATTGCATTCAGCGGTTCTCTCATTCAATCAAAAGCAAGGGGAATAACACCTATTATACAACCCATTCCATGACCATATCCAAAACCACTTGACCATTTTCATCAGTAGAATAGGCAGGGATAGTCATTCTAGTTGCCAACTTCAGACCAGAATCAGATAAACCGTTGGTCCTCCCTCCAATCGATATCGAAACAGTTTGTTTGCCATCAAATGCCAACAACGTCTTAAATTTGTAGCTCTAGTGCACGTGTATGTTTTTAAGGAAATAGGCCATGCATACGGTTTGTCTCCAAGGTAGTTGTTTTTTGATTAGGGTTACGAGCTCTATCTCTCACTTGCAGAAACGGGTGATTGTCTTTTTCTTTGTGAATTTTTTTTATTAATACTTACCTTCTTTGGTTTGAATATTTAAGATTTAAAGTAACAAAAAATTTCCAAGCTTTGGATTCTCGTTTGAAATTTATGCTAGTATTTCATTAATTATTTTAGCTTGAACACATGTACTTCCATATTATCTATGCCCGATGGTAGCCAAGTGACAAAGCTGCATGTATTACATGTGCCTGTGCATAGTGCTTTGGATAGTTCCAAGGGGACATCGAACATCTCTAGGCTACAAAGCTTTCTGATTTCTCTGTGATGACCCACAATAATAGATTAGCTAGTCGGTTATGAGATTGGTTGCTTTCTTCTTGAAGGAGCAAAAACCCTATAGAATACTAGATGAAAAGGAAATTTAGTTCCCCTACACGTAGTTGAAGGACAGGAAATCGTTGTGCGACCATATGGAGATGCTAGCAGCCCATTCCATGGTCAAGTGCATTGTGCATTCACAATACCAATTCTAAATATGCTATGTAATCAACAAGATAAGAGTCAATTCCTTCAAGTCTGGCACAAGATCCATATTGCCCATTGAAAGTAAAATTATGTGCCTTCACAACATACAAGATGGTAATGTTTTGACCATTCATTAATAATAAAGCAAATTATGTTGTGTTAATAAATGGCAATGCACTGCAGGTAATTGCTACCCATTCACATTGTTGTAGCTGATAGTCAATTGCTCAGCAAGAGGTTGATTGGGCATTCAAGGAGATACACCAACGATTTAATTGAATGATAAATCGAGTTGTGGTAGAGATTTGTTTAAGGGAATATCTTTTGTTCTCTGAATCGGCCACTTGTCATGAGTCAAATACCTGATGCCAATTACCTATTATCCCGCTTAATAGTGAACCTATAGGCTATGTTTCCTAATATTTTTAATTTTCAAATGATGAAGCATCAACTGGATACATTATTTGAGAATAAAATGGTAACTCCTTTATCATATATTTTTCAGAAGTGTTTACTGTATTTTAATGCATCCTATCAAGGGTCTCTGTTTTGAACTTTGGTCACAACTGCAGTGTTGATTGTTTGAGAAAGACAAAATATTTGTGTGATTGACATAAGGAAAGCATACACACAAACATGCAAAGATTATCAAAGATGTCTCTAATAACTGGAAATAACAGGACTCAAAGTGGCAGTTGTCTAAATTCTGGAAGATAAGAGCCCCCAAAAAACATCATACACATCTGGCTAGCTTTGAATTTCTTTGATGCTTTCCTCGCTGCAATCCTCGCGAAGGTCCAAGATTTACACTTGTTTTTAGGAGTGATGCGGGGGTGTTGATCCATGCTTCCAACCTAAAGGTTCGAAGCTTTTGTGCGATTGAAGTGGTATAATTGCAAGGGGAAAAAGGTCATCAATCAAGGGGCAAGCAAAAATTGCCTAAGCTAATGAACTTGAACAAAAGACTCCTCCAGAGTATGAATCATGTATGTCACCTTCAACTAGTATAATACTGTTAGGATTAGATAACTATTCAATGAGATTAGTTGGCATAATAGACATGTGAAAGTAAACAATAATAAATGAACAAAAAAAGAGAAAGGTACTTGTGCCAGGAAGGTATGCTAATAAGAGAGAACAATCAAGGGGAAAGGGATCTGTACAGAGTAATTCTATTCATTCAAGATCATAGTAGCGGCCTATGAGAGTTTTTACTTACATAATCATAGATTTTTGTGCATCTCAACATGTCATTTTTGTTGTATTTACACCAGCACTTATGTTCGCAAGCATGGCACAATCAATGACATTCGAAGATCTCATTTCCTGGTATGTAATATTTTTAATTTATAGCTAAAATGTGAATTGTTTCAAAACAGACAGGTGCAGGGGGGTAGCTACTGTATTTTATGTAAAAATTGTGAAGAAGCCATCCTACATTTGGCCATATTTTGTCCCTTTACTTATCAGGTGTTGTTGAAAACTAACAATTTACAAGACTTGTGGTCTTGGAAATGTTTGTTCTAAGGACAGTATAGAACATTGCTTACAGATGTGGTTTTAGAGGCAACAACCCAAGGAACTCAGAACCATCCCAATACTTCTACTTTGGAGTATATAGCTACCTAGTAATTCACTTTTGTTTGAAAATAGAATCACCCTTTCATTTCAGGTTTCTGCTCAAGTTGATGCCATATTTAAAGTCCTAAAAAAGGATTCTAAAAGTCAGATTGCTATATTTCAAGTCCTAAAAAAGGATTCTAAAAGATTCAAGATATTACTCTCCAAACTCCGACCATATAATTAAATCAGAATAAATCACAGTTAAACTTATCACTTTTACTCACATGTACAGAGAACACAACATTGATAATTGCAGTTGATCATTTTTACTCACATATACAGAGAACACAACATTGATGATTGTAGTTGACACATTATCTAAACAAGGTCTACTACATGACCCTAGGTTTCTGCTATTGGAAGAAGTTGACTTCTTGTCAACATCACCAGTTCCATGCTACTGGAATTCCAACTGAGGCAGCTATGAAAGTTAGTACTTAGCTAAATGATTGTTTTGTTTATCAATTGTCATGTTATGTTTTACCGTGTGAAAATGTCAAGGCCAATTTGTAAGTAATTGTCTTGGTAATGAAGATTACTCTACAGAGGAATAATGAAGGAAATGAAATCTTCAGTTTGTAAAACAAATTGTCGAAGGGGAAGAAAAGGCACCCTAAGCATTGTTTTCAATTCAGATACTAAATTTAGATTTTATGATTCTTTGGGGTCTCTTGAAGAAATCAGACATTTGATTTGATCCGTCATTTTCTTGTTATAACTTCTAACATATCCTCTGCTTATTTCCTTCTCATTTGGTTTATGAAGGTCTTGGTGTCTATATCCCTGCCGAAAAAAATTGTTATGCATTGTTGCAGGTGTAGGAGTGTTGCTAAAAAAGTTTGTTTCCCAATGGAATATCTTCCGGGTGGAATCACCCACCCCTGCACTGGAGTCAGAACAAAAAGAGTTTACAGCAAGAAGGGACTTCACAAGATACCGATGCACAACAACTTCAATTGATTATGCCAGTTGTAAACATAATTGTGCATAAATTATAATAGGACACTTATGTGGTGGACTTAGATAGAAAACATGTTATAGAGCAAGGGCACCCTACTATGATTAAAGAGGATTCTAGAGGCATATCTTCATCATATGAAACTACTTGAACCACAGCTCCAACTACCTCTTCTAGTTCAAATTTTAGTTCTTCTTTTTCTATTATTTAAAAATTTTGTAGACCACCATATACTTCTCTTGGTACATTTTCAGATGTAATTACCACTAGGCCTTTGGAAATATTTAAGCCAAAAACTAGTAAGTTGGAAACCTGTAGGGTCTCATTGTTCAAACAATTACTTGTAGAAGGAGTGATTCCTATAGCTAGAAGACCAATTTATGAAGGAATTGGCATTAAAACCTTAACTAAAGAAGGTGTAAGTACTAGTACTTCAGTAGAGACAATTAACTCAAGAAGGTGTAAGTACTAGTACTTCAATAGAGACAGTACAGATACAAGATACCACTTAAACTAATGAAGAACTGTATATATGTTTCAGCTTCCCTTTGGAATCTATTTGCCCAGATTCTCTCTGCTCCCAGCTACCTTCCGGGGGCTGGGGTTTCGAGTTTTAGCATGTCAACTAAATAACTAATGGGAAGGTAAAGTAACTATGAAGGTACAGCATGAATTGTATAGTAAGAGTCTATCTATCCAATCGAATGAAAGAATAGAAGGTAAGCACCTTACAATCAAGACAACCAACAAGATATACCAAGCCAATAAGTTAAAGAACTGACATGAAGTCGAATGTCCCCAGCCATTTTCCCCCATCAGTTGTTGTCCATTCGGGATAATAATGATACTAACTAGTGTAGCCACATTCTGATATAGATGAGTTTGTCATGTCCATCGCATTAAAAAGTTAGTGATATCAGTAGGAGGTACACATATGTTTGCTATAATACGATACACCCATGAGTAATGAATATATAAAATGTTGTGATGCATGGTTGTTGATTCCATGATGTCAAATCAGTAGGAAATGCACAACAAGTTGTGATATATATGATTCACCCTTGGGTAATTGCCATGATACATCGAGATGCAAAACCATGATACAATATCTAGTTTAATTGTATGATGCATGGTATATAGATTGATATGTTTTCTACTCCTTGTTTTCCCTCTGTAATTGATATAGAGAATCCCATGAAAATTGAATACTCCATGGCATGTTATCTGGTTATCATAAATCCTTTAGGAGCTCCCTATATAAAATATTTGTACCCACGGAGCATTAAATCTTATTATTTGAAGCAGCCCTTGAAAATCCAATGATTAAATGAAACAAGAATGATAAAATGATTTTATTGAACAATTAAATGAGTTTAACACGTCTTTCTTTCTACATTTGGGGCAGAAAACAGGCAGGACTCTTTTAGTTTCCTCTTGATCTGCATACTGAGAAATTGTGATGAGTATATATATCACAACTATTACTCTTACAGATTTCACAATAATAACTATTACAGATTTCTGGATAACGTTGTTACTGAGCAATTGTGCTTGTTATATATCAGGACAAGATGAAGAGATGATCATCTTTGCTATCCTCTCATCTATTCATTAATTAGAATTTACCATTCATTGTGGTATCCAATGTCGTGGAGATCAAAGTTGTACATCGATTCCCTTTGCCTGTTTCACATACTTAAGGCTGTGTCAGATCATTTAATGTAAATGATACATGATTCTTGGAGCAAACAAATTTGTTGGTCTAAATTTAGATCATCACCTTGTCGAGACAGGGGATTTTGTCTCCCCTGATGCAGGTTTGTTCTGTAATGAATTATTTTCGCCTCTAATTTTTCGTTTCTTAATTATTCTCTGCTATGAAGGAGAAGACTCTACCAGATTGAATTTAGCACTACAATCCTAGAATATTTGCAATTATTGGCCTATAATTCAGACATTGTGGCACGTTTGTATTATTTTTATGTTTTTCAAGCAATTGGCTTTTTTGAGAGTAGTTTACAGTCTGTGTCTGCTTGTTTTTGGTACCAACTAGAGGCCTGGATCAGATTATAAGCAAAGAGCTTCATAGTATATTAGAGAGTCTTATGTCCACTATTAAGATATAAGTATAATATTGAAAACATGATGTCATGGTATTAGTTTTGTTTAAGTTTAGTTACAATCCAAAGCCATGAACCTGTGGTTGGTGACATAGATCCATCTGTCCTTAATGGTTCGTCCAATAAAGACAGATTCAGGGTTATACTTAAGATTGAGGTTTTTGGGCATTTGGCGCTTAAGCTATGCATTGTTATAGGCAATTTCACCATTAGAAAGAAGATAATCCTAGAGTAAATCCCAAAATTCTAAGTTACGAAGTGATATAATTGGATGTCACTTTTCTTGGAACATGCTTCATGCTTGAGAAACTCTACATTTGTTTGAAGTTAGGACAGAGAATACCAGTTGTCTATATACTTTAGATCTCTCGTAATTCCCTCGTTTGACACGTGTGAGCCTATTTACTCTTGACTCTTGTCATTAGGTTAGTATTTGGAGAAGACTATCATTCCTGGTGCAATCATCTGCAATGGTCTTTGGAGATATTGAAGAATCTCAGAAAACAAGACTTATCAGTAGGCTCTGTAATATCTTATAAGTAGGGCTCACTAGGCTCCAATGATGATTAAGGCCTCGATCCCCCATTGTTGGGTGCTCCTCACATAGTACAGTGGGCAGTAATAACAGAGGAAGTAAAAGGAAATCTAGGTCTCCAAAGAGGAATTCCAACCTAAGATAATAGGATAGGGACATCATACCTGCTTCAGCTCCAGTAAATTGCTCTGGATTGTAAATTTGGTACAAGTATGCAGGAAACAAGGCTTAAAGTAGTTGTCTGTAAATGTTAGACCTTGATCTAAAATGCAAATTTGTTTGGCCCTGTAAAGTTGAAGGGGTATCTACAAGTAATCTATGCTAATTTTGTGTTTCCACTGTTCGGTTTGGATTATAAGGATTGAAATTTGTTATTGCCCCATTCATTCATTGAATGAGAAAGTGGGTTGTTTAGTTTTTCCTTTGTCAGGTCATCCTGGTTTTAGAGTAAGCTAATATGCTAATCTCTCCTTTTCAGGCACTGTCTCGTTCTTCTATTGAATTTCACACAACGGCTTAGCTAGGTCTTTCATCTTCCATACAAAAAGCTTGCATTTGGTATAGGGTTATTGCAAATGAATGAACGCATAGAGAGGCATTGATTATAAGTACTTCCTACAGTATTCATTAAAAACCTCAGGAGAAAGTATGAAGAAGGAAGTATGGCATTCTGGGACCTTCTAATTGTGGCATCCATGTCAGTTGTGAAGATTCTTTTGATAAGTGGTCTGGGAACCGTTCCATCAACTCAGTATGTTGGTGTGCTAACCGAAGATTCTCTAAAACATATGATTAAGGTAAAGGATTGCAGCCTCTGAGATATACAATATTCATATTGAATTCTTACAAACACGTTAAAATGGAATATGTGTTGTAAATGAGAACTATCACCAAGTCTAGAGTGTTGTTATTCATAAAAGGTTGTATATTGTGTAATTGTGACCTCCTACATAAACATACTAATGGTAGCTATTACTATGGCATACATGAACTTCTAATGGTTGTTGGCTTTGTTTTTTTTCTTTGACAGCTTCCTCTTATCATGATGTGGCTTTGCATATTTTAATGTTGTTTGGATCACAATGTCACCTTCAACTAGTATAATATTGTTAGGATTACAAAACTATTCAATGAGATTAGTTGGCATAATAGACATGTGAAAGTAAACAATAATAAATGAACAGAAAAAAGAGAAAGGTACTTGTGCCAGGAAGGTATGCTAATAAGAGAGAACAATCAAGGGGAAAGGGCTTTGTATAGAGTAATTCTATTTATTCAAGATCAGAGTAGCGGCCTACGAGAGTTTTTACTTACATAATCATAGACTTTTGTGCATCTCAACATGTCATTTTTGTTGTATTTACACCAACACTTGTGTTCGCAAGCCTGGCACAATCAGTGACATTCGAAGATCTCATTTCCTAGTATGTAATATTTTTAATTTCCAGCTAAAATGTGAAAATATTAAGTGAAATTATTATTATTATGTTAAATGCATGAGAAAAAGCTTATCCCAGACCTAACACCCCTTCCATATGTGTTAAATGTAAGAGCTACTCAAACCACAACATAAATATATGAAATATGAAGGAAATATGATGAGGATATGTTAGAAGTTATAACAACAAAATGGCAGATCAAATCAAATGTATGATTTCTTCAAGAGACCCCAAAGAATCATAAAATCAGAATTTAGTATCTGAATTGAAAACAATAATTAGGGTGCCTTTTCTTCCCCTTTGATAGTTTGTTTTACAAACTGGAGAGTTCATTCCCTCCATTATTCCTCTGTAGAATGCTCTTCATTACCAAGACAATTACTTACAAATTGGCCCTGACATTTTCATACGATAAAACATAACACGACAACTGATAAACAAAATAGTTATTTAGCTAAGTACTAGCCTTCATAGTTGCCTCTGTTGGAATTCTAGTAGCATGGAATTGGTGATGTTGACAAGATATCCCTGCATCATTGCAAACTGCAACAATTTTTGCTAAAGTTTTCAAATTTGCATCCATATTATGTTCTTTCCAATTTAATGTTCTTCCATCCTCAGGATTATATGTTGTTCCTTCAATATGAAAGTCTTGAAGTGAACCGACACTATGCCCTATGGCCATAAATTCACTGAATGACATATGATTAGTCGTAAGAGTGCTTGTCTTATCAGAGCAAATCACTGTGGTGCAACCAAATGTTTCCACACTAGGAAGCTTACGCACAATAGCATTATTTTGTGTCATCTTACGAGTCCCAAGAGCCAAGCACGTAGTAATGACAACAGACAATCTCTATGGTATAGCAACAACTGCCAAAGCTACAACAATCTTAAACTAGTATGTACACTTCCCAAATGAGAATACGATATTTTTTGGCCAGCCATCTATGACATCACATGAGAAAAA
>JASDQU010011528.1:188117-206197 GCA_032191745.1 Picea mariana | reverse complement strand
CTCTGAACTACAAACCCAATTTTGCCTCAACAATCCTCACACCATGAGCCGACTCGCCTGAAATAAAAGGTGGATGTTCTTATGGTTAAGACAATTAATCAACTCCTGCGAAAGATAAGAATCATGGCCCAAACCTAATATTGCATCTCTCCCGACTGATATTGAGTGGCCCAAGCTCGGTTTCCAAGCCATCCAATGAAGAATCACCGGTAGAGTATTACGGATATTTTTCTAGGACTGAGTCCAAAGGGTGAAAAAGATTCTGCCGATCGAAACCATGACAATACAGATCCATGCAGAATATATTTGTCTTTGATCACTCTTTGCCATAATCTTGACTTCATCAAGGCTCGCCATCAGGTATTTGTTGCTAATGCCCTGTAAGAAAACAAAGATATTTCGGAGGCCCCATCCTCCATAAGGTTTCAATTTAGATTTTGAATGTCAGTTGCACAAATGATAACCATACTTATTTTTGTTCCCTGACCAGAGAAAAGAAAAACTCAACTTGCGAAGCTTATGAAGAACCGCCACTGAAAAATGTGCTAGAGTCAACCAGTAAACCAGGAGGCTCTCTAGAACAACTTTGATTAACACAAAGCACCCCCCAAAGAAAGCCACTTATTACACCAATAATTTATCCTGGTCTCAAACTTGTCGATAAGCTATTGCCAGTCCTTCGACTTATAACAGTCTGGCTTCATCAAATACCCCAAGTATTTGAAGCCCACTACTAAATCGTTACAAGAAAAATGTAAAAAATCTTTTATAGACTGTAATAATTATGGAGCAACTCTAGCGTACAGGAAAACAAACTTTTGGACATTTATTACCAAACCCGACGCCCGACAAAAAACATGAAGAAATGTCTCGAATTTTTTCCCATTCCGCAAGTGAAGCTCTAGACATAATAAGAATATCATCAACAAATAAAAGGTGTAGAACCTTAACTAGTCTCGAAACCTTGATCCCTGAGAGCATACCATCAACTTGTGCCTTCTTTAAGGAGAGACTGAGAGACTCCATGACAAGAATGAAGAGTTATGGTGAAAGTGGGCACCCCTGCTTAAGGCCTCTACTGCTCTTGAAGAAATTGGAAGCCTCTCCATTAATCAATATAGCATAGGATGTAGAAGTGACACAAGCCATAATCCAAGTAGTTGTTGATAGTCCAAAACCACTTTGAAGCAAAATTAATCTTAGAAAATCCCAATTAATACAATCATAGGTTTTTTTTAAATCAAGTTTCAAAATTATGGCTTCACTTGCACCATTATTAATATGCAAAACCCATATTGCCCATAGGTTGCATAAATGAATAACCATGCTTTCTATTAAGATTTCAGGCCACAATTTATTGAGTTGACCCTTAAAGATTAGCTTGGAATAAAGCCATTTGTAACTGAAAGTCTCACCACCAAGTTCAAGGTGCTTGAACACCAAACCCAAATACAAGRTCATTTCGAATGAACTCTTAAAAGTGTTTTGAAATATATATATATTATTTTTAAAATATTTTAAATGAAATTTTCATTTATAGAGACATACAATTGTGTGAAGTTGTTGTGTCATTTATATGACATCATATATATATTGTTCATGGAAGTATAGGTAGGAGAGGGGTAGTTATATCTTTGACTCTTGATAAATATAATTGTTGTTTTACATTGATTAAATAAAACGATTATTATAAAAGAAATGAGTACTCTATAAGTATGGAAATATATTTCAATTTCAAGTTACTTTTCAAAATCAGCACAAAGACTTACATTTCACTTTTAACTTAATTTATTAGTTCAAAATCATGAGAGCATTACGTATTTAATACACATAAAAGAAATTGCCCATCTGTTACACCTACTTTATATTTCAATTTTTATATCCTTGGCGACTAAAATGCTTGGTTACCCAACTTAATTCCATTTCATTAAGTACATTATATATGAGAGATTCTCTTACTTATTTGGCTGTTTACATATTTTATGATACTTTTAATTTTTACGTTGGCAAGGTATTTTTATTGGTCAGTAACATACACACCATGTAATATAAAATTTAATTATGTCGAAAGGTGTATATTTATTGGAGATGGGCACAATTAATCACCTTTTAATCTAAAATTCTAATGTGATGGTTAACAATTGAAAATGTTGGAATATTCTTAGTAGTCCTCCCAAATCAATGAATGTGATTTACTCTTCATAACTTTCTTGTATTTTTGAATGCATCAATTAACCTGATTAATCTTTGGAATTACCACATTTAAGATTAACTTTTGGATTTCCTCAGTTCTATGTGCGTTTCAGTTGTCTGTGCGTTTCAATTCATAGAGTGTTGTCTTGTCTGTGCGTTTCAATTCATAGAGTGTTGTCTTGTCTGTGAGTTTCAATTCATAGAGTGTTGTCTGTCTAAATAACTTTCGGCGTTCACCAGCCGCAACACCAACCACTTTGCGGCTGTGCTAGTAATATATACAACGATATATAATAGTAGTAGTCTAAACGTTTTATTTTTTTGAGGTTTTTTGGAACTTTTTTCTCATTTTGTTGGAAATTTGGTGATGAATGGTTGGATTTGCAGATTTGAATGGCTAAGTTTGTAAAATCCTAGTGTTTCAGGAGTTTTTCATCAAGCTGAATCCATTTATACATTCAGAAATGCAATTTAAACAACAGAAAATAACAATTTTATCCAAACTTACATCACCCAATTTCTCCAAAAAAAAAAAAACTCGAAAATTAGAACGCCTATATAATATTAGATATGTATATGTTCATATACAGGGATATATTATATTACAATTGTAATATATCATCGATTACAGCACTGTAAAGTGTATAATGCTCACCTTCTTATTGACGCGTTTCGAGGAATGTTCCATTCATCCTCTGAGAGTAGTGGATAGAGAGAAATCTTGACTTACCACACAACCTTTTACCAAGATCTTAACTACCGAAAACCTAACCAATGACTTGAACTAGATTCTTTGTTGAACAACATTCTTTATTCTCCGTCATTCCACAGCAGCACTAATCCTTTGGACAACCCAATAATCCCATATATCAAAAAATTCCCCTCTTAATTGCCCACATT
Source organism: Picea mariana (assembly GCA_032191745.1). Lineage (NCBI taxonomy): Eukaryota > Viridiplantae > Streptophyta > Pinopsida > Pinales > Pinaceae > Picea > Picea mariana. The sequence goes on along the minus strand of JASDQU010011528.1, from coordinate 203,104 downwards.
CAACTTCACTCAGAGGCTTATTTCCCAATATCAATCTCTCCATTATCTATCGTACAAAACCAAGAAAACTGAGCAAAGCCTGATTCCAAATGGGTCCCAATCTCCGCCCACCCATACCCTGCACAAACAGCTAGATAGCGTAAATCTCAAAGGAAGACTCCATGGCGGGTCCCGCAAAAAGTTACCTCGAGTCTGGCAACCAGCCCCGATTGAATCTCATACATAAACACAGACTTAACTCTGATTCAGCCCCAGGATCTGTTGGCAGGTGCCAGTGCAAAATCTCACTAAAATTAGCGTACCATTGTGTCAGATTTTTGGTCTAAATGGACTCATTTTCTATCACAGCTAGATCTCTACGTTTCTTCATCTGCAAGAAGATTTGATTTGCAGTTTGCTGCATTCCGTTTAGTTGTTGTAGCAGACTAGTAGTTGGTCCCCCAAGGTCAGGCTTTTTTGGGAGACAAATGTAATATAAATTTTCATGTAGCATGTTTATGGAGTGCCCATCATAACATCATCCCATTCTGGTTTTGATGGTGCAAGGTTTTCTTAAATTGCAGATGGGATAAGATTTTCTTAAATTGCAGATGGGATGAGTTTTGTAGTGGAAAAAGCCCTTGTGGGTATTGATGATGACGATGAGAAGTCATAGAGTAGAGTGATTAAGGTCTTTGACTGTGGACAGAGACAGAAATATTATGCTGTAATAATTGAATTACGAGGTGAGCATGGCGACAGCAACAGAAGCAGAAGCAGGGATGGTGATGGACCTCTTGTCTGCCCATCACAACCATGAAGAATGCCAGCTTCTCATGCGGGATTTCTTCAGTGGGGTGCATGAAAGGTATCCTCCTCCCATCGCTTACAATCATATACACACACCCACCCACGATATACTCAAGCACCCAAAGCCACAATGTACCCTACAAAGATATACACACACCCACATTTGCATGCACACACCCACAAACATATATGCACACTTTCACATATTGACAACACAGAGAGGGACGTATTCATTGTTGGCTTGTCCAATGTCAATCCTGTCAATGGTAGGTAAAGTCTGCTTTGCTGCTGCAAGCCCACATTTTGATTTTTACAATGCATCTTGAGTCCCTCTGGGTAATGCCTCTAATATCACGCAACCTCCAGACTTGGGTACAAAATAAACTTTTTCAAAGAGCGGACGACGTTAAAAATAGGAACACAATTAGAGGCCTCAAGGATCTCTTAGATGTCCCTGTGCATTGTACGCATGGAATCATGTGTGGAACAGATGGAGTTTATCGCAGGTAATTAGTGGGAAGTGTCACTCATATGTACACTGGTAGAACATGAATTGGGTAGCTTTACTTAGTTTATTCATCCCCACAGGTTAGATCTTCTATCGTCAGTATTGTGGTGTACAGTTAATCTCCTGCCAGATAATTACTGAAACTTACAGTGATCTCAATTAAATGCATGGAAAATGCAATAACAATGTTATTCAGGTTAATCTTCTGTCGGCCCAATATGCTCGGGACTAGTGGTGGGGAACAAAGAGTTTCACAGCCTTTGATCAAGGGATTTCACCTGATGCATTGACCAGCTTCCATTTCCCCTGGTCATTCTAGCACCTTGAATAACCATGGGGGCACGCCCGACCTGCATGCACGTATTATGGACCTGAACCCACCCCATGTTCTCCGTGAGGCCTGCCATTTTGTTAGTTGGATTGTGGTTTACTGGTAGGCCGGTGGAAGTCGACCACAGCTAGCCCAGGTTTGATTCTCAGCGCATTCCTATATTAGTTCTACCAGAGAATCCATGAAGTGACACGTCCAGGAGTTTTAATCCCGCTCCAGCCAAAAATTGGGTGGTTGCTGTAAAAAATCACATTACTTGGCTCAAAATGGTTTATTTATAGCCTTTGCAAACTTGTTTCTGTTTAACATTCTTCCTAATCTCTTTATCAGGCTGTTCCCTCTGTGTTTTGTACAGTATATACTTTTCCTTTTAAAATATCTGCAAATTATTAAGGTGCGTTGTTGTTCCTCTTGAAATTTGTGTAGATTATTAGGGCATCTTGTCGGTCCTCTACTTCGCTTCTGTTCCATATTTGCAGGGCCAATCCTCCCTATGCCATTGGTGCATTCCCATCTTTCTGATTCATATGAACAGTTCCAAGAAGAACATTTGGAAGTTCTGCAATCCCTCAAGACACATATCGGTATTTATCATTCAATGGTCTCGTGATAAAAACCAATTTGCATTGTGTCTATAACTGATAACATTACAAGAACGTTGGGGATCTTTGTATTCAATCAAAGCCCATACCCACCCTTATATCCCTAAATTACCTATGGTGATAATTGATTAAAGGTTACTGGCCTTGTTCATCACAAGGAAACCCAAACTCTGTCATGTGCCTCAAAAGGATAAACATTGCACCTTTTCTGTTTCTGGGGTCTACTTCTGCATTATAAGGACATTGTATGTTTTGCAGGTTTTTGCTTTCTTGAAAAATGAAGTTCTTTGATGCTGATGGTTCCAATAGTGATTGATTTGCACTTAAATAGCCCAATGCCATTTTTCATAACTGACAGTGGCTTTTGGGTATCTTCTCTAGGAGAGAGGCCTAGGAGGCCTCCTTGTGTATTGGTTCCAGTCAGACCCAACATGACTGCAAGGATGTTTCTCCCACCAGATGATGAACCCTTCGAGGGAAAATACATATCAAAATCAATTCAGAACTTGGGGAAATCAATACAATCTCTTTTGGGGTCCAAAACAGACTTGACCTTCACATGGGCTGAATCAGTGCGCCTGATAATAGAGGATTTATCTTTGGCTAATGAACCTTGTGATTCTGCCGGCAGCCTGGCATGTTTCAGAGATGCCAAACTGTCTGAGAACGAAAAGAGTGATTTGAAAGCTGCCATTTCAAAGCTGGAAGGTAATTTTAACTGTTTTGCATCATACATGACCACCTAATTTTTTTTGGGCATTATGGTTGAATATTTCTAAGAATAATATTGTTAAAAATGGGTCTTGTCTCTGTTTCAGATGAGCTAGCTGCACTCCAGGTCTGTCTCAGAGAATTGAATGCAGAGCGGAGAGAGATCCTAAACAAGCTGCTAGATCTGAAAGGTAACTGGAGCCTGCGGATCAAACTTTGATGCTTGGTAATTTCAGGGGTCAAGGTTCTCTGTTGTGTAACTAGCTAGCAATATGAAAGTTTGAGAGCAATTTATTACAATATTGTGAGAATTAAGCAAGAGAAATCCAGAAGTGTTTGACAGGCAATGCTCTTTTTTGACCTAGCAATTTTATTGTCTGTTTTGGTGGACAAAACATTCAACACCCTTTTATGAAGGGTAAATGGCCTCTCAAAAGAAAGACAACTTTAAACTTGATCCTCACTGACACTCCTAGATTGAAGGATTCTTGCAAAAAAAAATTCTCTGCCTGAGAGGCTAGAGGCAAATGGAAATTTTCATGAAGATATGACCCTCAATAAACCTGCATTGTCTCAGTAAAATTAACATGTCATTCTTCAAACACTGCAAGGCTCAGAACTAGGAGAAATTAGTAGATTAATTGGATATAGATTTTGTCTTTTCTGTAAAAGCCACCTATTTGACCTTGTTTAATCAATTGAGTAACACATTTTTAGTAGTTCTCACTGACCAGTATAGTCTTCTGATGGACATTGCATTTTTCAAACTTCAATCCTTGGCTTTTCTATAGTGACAGGTTGTAAATTACGCAAGAAACTTTTTGACCTCCCTTGATTAGAAGAGTAAATTGATAACCTTTCAGCTATTAGGAAAGTGCTCTCTAATTATCATTGCAGTCTTGATTTTCACTAATAAGATCGATATGTTTTCAGTTATGGAAGGAACAGTTTGACCTTGCCTTTTTCTTTGATGGTCATTACTTGAAACTTTCTATAGTAAGCAATATGCTATTAATGGCGTAGATGCTTTCAATATTTATTATTGATCCATAATTTTCATTCTGAAATTCATACACTTTGAATTACGCAGGAAACATTCGTGTTTTTTGTCGAGTGAGGCCTTTCCTGTTTAGTGAGAATCAGGCAATTCCTGGGCCTCTTGTAGTTCCTGATTTAGACAAAGTGGTCATAAAATTAGCTGGAGGGAAATCTAAAGAATACAATTTTGACAAGGTTTTCCTTCCTGGTGCTTCACAAGGTGTGTAAAAACCTCTATATTTTTCCATTAGACTGTAGGTTACTGTTTAACAGCAACTTCACTTTTTTATCATCAGTATATCTAAACAGTACAATATATAAAAAAATGTGTCTCGCGATTCTACAGATGAAATCTTTACAGAAGTAGAACCAATTATCAGATCAGCTTTGGATGGACACAATGTATGCATTTTTTCCTATGGGCAGACAGGGACTGGCAAAACTTTTACTATGGTTGGTATTTTCTATTTTGGACTTTTCATTGAGCCACCTATAATGATGGTATTGTTTCTTAACTACTTGGTGGATACAATTAGGCTATTAGCTATTTCATTCTTGTCAAATTCTGCAGGAAGGCACATCAGATTGTCCTGGGATTGTTCCCCATATGATTCAGGAACTTTTTCATCAGGCCTCTCTGGACAGAACTGTTAGCTTCACATTCTCATTTAGCATGCTGGAAGTATACATGGGACACTTGAGAGATTTGCTTACCTCTCAATCAACAAAGTTAGTAGACCATTTTGCCAAAATGATATTTTATACTCATTGCATGGTACTCTTCTTCAAAAGTTAAATGTATACGGAGTTGTAACTGCAATCAGACGGTTTTTCTTCTTGCTATTCAGTCTTTCTATCCAAATGGATGCAAAGGGTACTGTTGAGGTCGAGAACCTAAGGGAAGTGATCATGACCAATGTCAGCCAAGCAAGAAAATTGTATAGCAAAGGTAGCAGAGCTCGATCTACGGCTTGGACCAATGTCAATGAGTCATCTAGTAGATCACATTGGTAGGTACCTCTTTTGACTGACAATACTGGATTGGTACAGTGAATAGAAATATAAATTGAATTTGAAGTTCTTTTAATGTCCATGAATGAAAAAAAAGGCTCAATGGGACTGGAGACTACTACATGCACTAACAGCTATAAAGAGAGTGCGTACTGCATCTACCAGCAAAAATAAAAGTAAAAGGGAAATTGATCCTAAATCTAAATCTATATCTAAATTAATAACCCTAAAGTATAGCTAGCAAAAGGGTGGACCAAAGAAGATAAGTCCTCCCACAAAGTAAAGGGCAGAGCTAATCGCTCTTATCATCTGCACCTGTAATAAAGATGGGATTTATTCGCATTCATTCATCCAGGTAATTCTTCTGATGTCTGCAGTTTAATCCGGATTGCTATCAGTTGCTTTGGTGCTCCAGACAGATACAGAGATACCAGCAAGCTTTGGATGGTAGATCTTGGTGGAAGTGAGCGTTTGCTAAAGACACAGGCCACAGGTCAGACTATGGAGGAAGGGAAGGCGATAAATATGTCCCTCTCAGCTCTTGGTGATGTGATTAGTGCATTACAGAAAAAGCAAGCTCACATTCCTTACAGGTAAATACTCTTGAGTCCTTAACCAGCCTAGATGCATCTTTACCTTGGATCTATCAAGTGCCGAGATGGATCAAATCCCTCGAGGTGCAAACCTTTTTTACAGCGCAAATACTCAAGGAAAGGTTTTCACCTCGAGATCTTTGATCCTTCTCGGTGCTTGATAGATCCAGGGTTAAGATGCATCTAGGTTGGTTTAAAACACTCTCCTCTCTCTGTATATGTGACTTTATTTGTCGAACTTATTATTATTATTATACTATAAATCAATATTAAAGTGTATGTATTATAATTTTTTGTTTTCCTTCCATCTATAAATCAATATTAAAGTGTATGTATTATAATTTTTTGTTTTCCTTCCATATAGAAAAGGCCAACAGTGTAAGTGTTACACACAGACATTACACATCTCTCCCACTTGGGCTGTAAATGCACCTCTTTGTGCAACTAGTTTCATGTGAAGCTTCCAAAATATGTTTGTCACATGGGTTAGGATTCCACAGTTTTCATATTCTAAGATGTGAATGCCTTTCAGTCAATACTTTCTATATGAGATCTGTAAGAAGGCATGTTACATATAAAGGCTACAAGAAGCCCATGAAATGGAAAAAATAAAGCTAATTTTTTGGCACTTGAGGAAAAGGGCAACGTGCTGAATAACTCATTGAGGTTTATAGAGTGTACTCATTTCTCTGTTGTCTGTAACAATCCAGTTTTGCTGAGATTAAGGACGGTTTGCTTGAAGTACTGGTGTCAGAGTGTAGTGTTTAGTTCAGTTAAGTGATTAGGCATTTTGCTGAAATTAAAGGAAATGTAAAGCTAATTTTTTGGCACTTGAGGAAAAGGGCAACGTGCTCAATAACTCATTGAGGTTTATAGAGTGTACTCATTTCTCTGTTGTCTGTAACAATCCGGTTTTGCTGAGATTAAGGACGGTTTGCTTAAAGTACTGGCGTCAGAGTGTAGTGTTTAGTTCAGTTAAGTGATTAGGCATTTTGCTGAAATTAAAGGAAATGTAGTTACTGGCAACACTGTTTAGTTTAGTCAGTATAAAAAACCATAATACTTGGAATGTTAGTGATTAGGCTAGTTCAGACAACCCCCCCCCCCCCACCGAACCTCTTTGCACATGAAAATGAATTCTTCAGTCAGAATTAGTTAGTCACAGTTTGTTATGTGCCTATTTCAGTAGTAAAAAAGGATTCCATTGTTATAGAAGGGATACTCTGATTGAGGAGGTGGTGGATAAAATTTGTGAATCATTGGGCCGAGTTTGGTGCCTTGCTTGTGCATACCCGATTTGGGGTTTGGAGCTTGCAGAAAGCTTCCTTGATTGTGGATTGTAATTTCAGATTCCCTAATATTAATTAGCACTTTCCAGTCTATTTTCAGGTAGTAATTTAATTTAAAGTATTTACTCGCAGAGTTTGGAAGGATGCATGGATAAAATTGCTATGGAGATCTGCATTCATACTCCTTGAGAATTTTGTATTCTAATGGTATTCTGCATTACTTAGATGAGAAAATCTAGTGGTCCTTATAGTATAAAAACAAACAAAATCTTGATTTGCAGATGGGAAGCTCAAAAGAAGTACTTGGATTTATGTCTGCTTGCTACATTTGATCATTTTGCAGTCTGATTTTACAGAGTGACTACTTATATGAAGTTTTACATATGCAGGAACAGCAAACTTACTCAAATCCTAAGAGACTCAATTGGTAACCAATTGTTTTTTTTCCATTTCTTCTCTTTGTATGCCGTGAAGGTTTATTTTCTTGGTTCTTCTGCACATGGACTTATGGTGTCTTATTTCATTAATTTGAGATTCTAAAACTTGTCGTTCTTTTGAAAAAATGCAGGAGAAGACTCAAAAACATTGATGCTTGTCCATATTAGTCCTAAGGCAGATGATTTAAGTGAGACGATTTGTTCTTTGAGTTTTGCAACTAGAGCAAGGGGGATTCACCTTGGACGAGAACTATCATCTGTAAATCCTTATGCCCAAACCTTGTCTAGGTCTCCTGTAAAGGGAAAAAAGAAGGAAGTCTTGAATTCATCCTATTTAGGTATTTACGGGCATGTTCTACGAAAAGGTTCATTATCCGAAGAGGGTTGTATACAGCTAGTGCCTAATGCATATTTTCTTGAGTGGTGTTAGTTTGTATCGGACTCTTGTGAGGTACAATCAGTGGACCTGTGGTACCGCAGACAGATTTATGTTGCTTTTAGAAGAAAAAACAGTTGTCTAGTTCTCTCTTCCTTGTCTTGGGTGTGCTACATATATGCAATGCACACCCTTCCTTGTCTTTGTCTAGATCTCTCTTCCTCATCTTTGATAGTGCCGCATGCATATTTTCTTAAGTGGTGTTAGTTTGTATCTGACTCCTGTGAGGTACAATCAGTGGACCTGTGATACAGCAGACAGATTTATGTTGCTTTTAGAATAAAAACCATTTGTCAAGTTCTCTCTTCCTTGTCTTGGGTGTGCTACATATATGCAATGCACACTCTTCCTTGCCTTTGTCTAGTTCTCTCTTCCTCGTCTAGGGTGTGCTACATATATGACAATGCACACCATTGCCATTTGCAGTTATTTTTTCTGATTCCTTTGAATCATATAATGCCTATTAATAGAAATTTATCATAGAACTGATTCCAATTTCTGAGGAAACAAGTGCTATGCTTATTCTTATTGTGTCATGCAGGAAGTCAAAGTTCAGAAAGAAGCAACCATGGTTGAGCTGATGCAGCAGATGAGATGCCTTGAAGATGACTGCCAAAGTGCAAGAAACAATATCCAAACCGTTGAGTTTCTTCTGAGAGAAAGGAAGAAACATCTTGCAAAGAGTGATCCATCCTTAGGGTACCAGGAAACACCAGATAGTCAATCTAGTCAAGAAACAGAGATGACATACAATATTGAATTAGGGAATGTAGCACAAGGGTCCGTGGGCTTGCCCAGATATATGAATGCCACAGCCTGCAGTCGCATCCGAGGTAAGTCAGTGGATGCAGACTTCAAAACTCCAGGCGTAACCAAAAAGAGAATGCATTTGAGTAATGAAAGGAAAAAATCCTTATCAGGGAGTGCTAAAAGTGTGATTTTTCCCGAGATGGATCAATCACTTTGTGGTTCAGAAAGCTATGTATCTAATGACAGTGTTCTGATGCATTCCTCACTGTCCAACAAAAAGAAAATGATTGGAACTTATTCCAAGAGGTGTGCCATTGATGAATTCCTATGCTCTTCAGAGAGCAATTTACCCAAGGATGGTGGAATCTCCAAAAATAAGATTAGGACGGGGATTTATTCCAAGCAGGGTACCATTTCTGAATCTCAATGCTCTTCTGAGGGCAAGACACCCAAGGGCAATGACAAGAAGGCCAATGAAATTTATTACAAGCAGTATACTATTGATCAATCCCAATGCTTTTCAGAGTGTAATACACCTAAAGATAGTGGATTGCCCAAACATGAGGAGGTGATTGGTGCATATTCCAAGGAGTTGACCATTGCCGAGTACCAGTTCTTGTCAGAGACACCCGAGGGCAGACCAACACGTTCATCAATTCCACGTTGTAAAAGGGTGATTGCTTTCCAAACATCACCCAATAAAACATCAAACAAAGATATTTCATGTACTCCTGCTGTGGAGAGAACAGAGCCGACGTTGACAAAGAAAGTTATGTGCAACGGGCCTATAAATGACAAGACCGAATACGATCCAAATCCATCTCAATATGAACAGAACTGCAAACAATTACCCATGCCAACATTATCAAAACCTATCTCACAAATCCCCAGGGAAGAAAACAAGACGAGGGAGCCATGTAAACAAGAAATAGCAGTAGCAGTGGCGGCAGCAGCAGAAGCAACGCCGAAAACAACAGCAACAATAGAAATGGAAACAAAAGCTAAAACAGCAACAATATCAATGACAGCAACAAAACAAACAACAGGTGATTTGCAGACCAAACTGACTTTAAAGACCAGAGATGCCTAACTTATGAGAATAGGATTTCCTTCCACACAAAGCTTCATAATGTATCATTTCAAATGCTTATAGATATTTTCAGAATTAGAAAATGAAATTGAAACAAAAGTGGGCTTTTCTAACATTACAAGTCTCGTGTAAAGTAGAAGGGTTTCTACAAATTTTCTGTCCATATTTTGCTAACTCTGACACAATATAGGGATTGCCTCTGTGAAATGTCTTTCTTAAGAGGGTTTATGGTTTGTTTTTCTTTTCAGGGTTGAAATCTTTGTAGTACTATGTACAACTAAAAGGTTGAAGTCTTTTCTACATGTTTGTATGTTGAGGCCTTGATCAGCTTGTATGATCATATTTATATGTTTACCTTCTTTATGTGGCCAGGATTGTGCTTTCATATCGTGAAGATTGCGCATATACTATTGTCTGGCGCCTGTTTAGGAGTGGGGTTACTGAACTTGGGACTTGAGGATGACTTTTTCTTTGGACTGCTGCTCTGAAGAATCTGATACACGTGACTCGCAGTAATTCATGGATCATTCATCCGTATTGAAATTAGGATCGTGTTCCCCTGTCTATAATATTTTTGGGTCTAGTGGATTGTGCATAAACTCAATACAGAGTCCCGTCACATATAGAAGATTTATGTTATACAAGGATATTAATTTATTGGAAGGTGTAGCAAGCTTGGTGTGTGCCCTCAATAAACAGGTGGAAGCAAAATACTTGCTCCCGATAAATGCTCTCAGCCAGGGTTTTAAAGCTCCTCAAGTCGCATTTTGTGTGAGAGAAGAAAGCTAGATTTTGCTGGATTTTACTAGGGTTTTGTATATTTTAGTTTGACAGAAGTGAGTTGRGGGTTTGAACTAGGTTTTGTATGTTGTATAAAGAATGATGTATGAACGGTATACATAATACCGTATGATGTCACACTGTTAATTTATCATTGTCCATAAAGTGTACAAAATTATATTTATATTAAAAGTTATTTTCATGTTTCATCTAAAATCTGTATATTTTTATGACTTTTTTAAAAATTAATTACTTAATTCAGGGTTTATTTGTTCACTTTATAGTTTTGTTATTAAAATGTGGAGTAATTTAATAAATTGACAAATTTCATAAATTTTATTTTAAATTTGATAAAATTTGTCAGAAATTACAATTTTATTAGATTGATAAAAATTTAAACTTCAAATATTAATCCATTTTATAAAATTTAAATAATAAAATTTAAAAAAAAATCAAATAAAACAATTTTTATTAATCCATTTTATAAAATTCAAATAATAAAATTTAAAAAAAATCAAATAAAACAATTTTTTATAAAGTATTATTTGTAAATAAATTTATCAAAAATTATAATTTTATTGGATTGATAAAAACATTAACCATAAAACTTTAAATTCTAATCCATTTCATAAAATTTAAATAATTAAAATTAAAAAAAAATAAAAATAAAACAAAATTTTATAAAATATTACATGTAAAAAAATTAATTAATTAAATTATTTATTCTAAACCTTTTATAAATATTCCGCATTTATTATCATGATTCATATTTACTCCGAAACCCCAATTCCTTATATTTTTTCCAAATAAAAATTCACTCGAAATTTTATATTAATAAAAATTTCATTTACATATGCGAGAATCTTTTTCTTTACATTTCCCAATTCCTTGTACTTGAATGCTAAGTAATATAAAATTTCATTTACATCTGCGAGAATCTTTTATTTACATTTCCCAATTCCTTGTACTTGAATGCTAAGGAGTCACGTTTTCATGTGATTTTTGGGAAACTTTTCCAATCACATCATCATTGAAATGGCTTATTTTATAAAATTCAATTTATAATAATTATGCCAAGCTACAATAATGATTTCAGCAGAGAGATATTTTTTACCCTAGATTGTGTGCACTCTCATGAAAGCACATAGTCCAACCAACGTGATAAAGACAAATAGCTTTTTTCTGATATTAGAAACAATGTGAGAGTGAGAGTTAGGTGTGTACATAGAACTTTGGGAGAGCATAAAAATCTAGTGGTGAAATTATTCTAATTGGGAATAAGATTTCACCTAAATATAATAATTTAAATAAAATACTATAATAATTTAAACAAAATAATATAATAATTTTGATTTTTTTAATATGAAAAAAATATTCCAAAATAAATATAAAATGAAATAGAAAAAGCTTACTTGAAATTTAAATAATAATAATAATTTATTTTTAAGGTCACGTTCATTGTGGGACAAGGGATCCTCCTCCGCCCACCGATTTGACTAGTAAAGTTTACGAAGATATACATACCTCTTAAGAGGAAACACATGTTCTGAACCATTAGGCCCACTCACCTTGCATTTAATAATATAATAATTGTAATGTTACAATAATATAATAATTCTTCAAATTGAATAAAATATTTTTATTTTTTTAAATAATTACATTTTATAAATTCTATTTAAAATTTATATAATTGGTATATAAAATAAGATTAAAATATAACAATGTAAATAAAATAATAATAATAATAATAATCTATTTTTAAGGTCAAGGCTAAGTAAGACACCAAATAAATTGGATTTGAACTTGTGACTTCTTAGGAGGAAACACATGTTCTTAACCATTTGAGAATAAAAATATCAATATATAAGTTATTAAAATGTGTATAATAAATTAAGATGAAATTAATATATGTTAAGGAAAAAAATATTTTTTATTGATATTTAAAATTGTATAAATTGAGTATTTTTTAATAAGTAAAGAAAACAAACAAATCATATTTTTTCAACAATGACTGAAAAGCGAGTTTGTGATCTTCTAAGTTTAGTGTGAGGACATCATATTATAAGTCTATTAAAAAACAAAACATATGCAATGTAGTGCATTGATTTTGCACTTAGCATTTACATATACTCAATGATGACATGCAACCTCCTACTTTCCACGATCTTAGGGCTTCCATACACTCAACACTTATGATGACATGAGGCCTCTCATTTTCTGTGATGGATTATTATATGTTGGTGGTCTTTTCTTGTGTAGCCTCTTCTCTAGGCCTAAGTGTATGATTGTGGTTTGCCAAGGTCCATTGTCACTTAACCTAGATCATGATTGGATATTGTCTAGCTTTTTTAGGTTACTCAACTAAATGTGCTCTTTCTACTTGGATCAACCTTGACATGCTAGTATGATTTAATCACTTAGTTAGTCAAAGATGCTTTTGTGAGGTCTCTAATGTTCTGGGATCCATTTGAGGGTACACATAAGGGTTGATAAGGTCAAATACAATTCCCCCCATTTGGTGCTCTTTCTATGGCACATGATCCATATGCTATACATAATCATTCATAATTATCTCCCATAGATCAACAAAACCCATAGACCATAGCATACTTTTTTACTACAAAACCCATGGATGGCCTTGATAACTCATGGTTCCATGGTCAAACCTATAGATGAGTAGTCATAGAGGATATTGATATCTTCCCAATGGTTATTTATTGTCTCCTTGACACCTTTGTGTTGTTTCTTTGTCTATAAGTAGCCTTTATTTTGTTTTGGTAGAGGTTCCAAATCTTATTCTTTAAAGGGACAAAATTCTAGTGTGGGATTTGTAACCAAAATCTTTTCATCTTGTTTCTCAAGCTCTTGGCCTCGTTGGACTCATTTTCTCCAACAACTCTCTTACAACAAAAACCCTTAGAGGTTTACTCTTTTTTTTGGATTAGACCTTTCTTCCTCTTGTTGCACTGGTTGGCTTGGAAATAGAGTTTCCTTCGATCTTCTTCAATCTCATACCAAGGAGTTGGACTACCAACACACCATATATAGGGAGACCATGTCATAGTTGAGGGCACACTTTATCTTCCATTGTTTAGTAATATCTTTCAATGTAGATCTAGTTTCTTGTATATATATTGCTTTGTCTTGGAGGTGGTTTTCGAGGTATTTTGTAAGAAGGATTGTGGCACTTTGGAGCACCACTAGAGGCTCAAATCATGGTTTTTCTTCAATAGTAGTTTCAACCCTTATTTTTCCTAGGTATCATCTCTCCTTTCCCTCCCTTACATTGATGTCATTTTCTTTCATTTCTTAGCTAGAAAGCCTATTTTAATTATGAAATGAATCCACTTTACTTTCTTAGCATTGTTTCTTTTTTTAATGCAATAGAATCCTTGGAGAATCAAAGTACCTTTAAATTCATCTCATTGATAGGTTCACATTAAATCATAGTTAATTAAGTAATCTAGTGGATTTTCCTTTCTTCCTTCACCTTCTACTCAAGGATTTTGGTTTCCTATGTAACAATCAAGTGGTTACTACACTCCTCCCATCCCCCCTTTCAGTGGTGGTTGGGGTGTGGCACTCTAGTTTCATTGTAACCTTGTGCTACATTCTGGAAACTTCACTAGGAAGTTCCTATCAACCCTTCCCTTTATCTAGCACATGGTTTCTTTTTTTCTTTGGTCTCTTTGTTCCCATTTCTTCATGGAAAACAATCGTTCTTCTAGATTCATGGAGAATTCTTTCCCTAAACCTCCTAGACATAAGACCTTTCACCTTGTTTCCACTGAGCTCTTCTTGAAAGACTCTTCAAGTCTTTTAAACTTAAGCCAAGTGAGTATAGTAAATATAACTCAAAATTCTTACCCAAGTATCCATGCAACANTTACTAAACAATGTTTTCCTTCAACAATGTCACTTCAAACTTTGAAAATAGGGCCATCTTCTTCTCTTCCCAACATCAACCAGGTGCACCTTGGAGGTTTTCCAGTCCCTCCCTTCAACATGACACACACAATTGGTTTAAACTAAGCACACACACACACACACACACACACACACACATATATATTCATATTTTAATGTCACAACCAAGCCAGACACTAAATTGGTGTATGAGACCCCCTTGTTTGTGGGACAAGGGACCCCCTCCGCACAACGACTTGACTGCTAAAGTCTATAGATGTATGCATACCCTACATCCCTCTAGATTTGAACTTGTGGCCTCCAAGGAGGAAACACATGCTATTAACCATACAACCATGACCCCTGCCTCAAACCAAGTGGACATGTGACCTTCATCATTTGCTCCTATCCAAGTAGACATGCAACATAACCCCACATGTAATATGTTGACCAACTCATATGCTACATGGAGACTCATTTATGAGGCTCACAAATGAACTTAGAAGCTAGCTCAAAGTCCTCTTAAGTGATCATAATCTAACCCAAATTAAGCCCCAAGGGTTAGCTCAAGCAGTCTTGAGCCAGACGTGAGATCTCTCCCCCAATGATTAGCTGGGGAGGTCACGTGTTTGACTCTCTTGATCTCCTTAGGGCCATGACCTGTAATCTGGGTCAACGATTTACCTTGTTTAGCATCCATGAATCATGGAGAAGTA